>CM053271.1:34243666-34464960 GCA_028583415.1 Protea cynaroides
ACTACAACAATCCTCATTTTTGCGATAGAAATTGGCAAAGTTAAAAATAAAATTCTTCTTGTGGCTAAAAATCATTTTAGTGGATTGGAATCTAAATTCCCATGGCCCATAAATCTTTGCGGCCACGGTATTTAGGTTCTTGGCAAAAAATCATAGAGTTTACCAACGATATCAAAATTCCCGTGAGCCAAAATGATTTTGTCGACGGGAGTTATTATTCGAGTGGAAAAAATCCCATTTTAGCCCGACGGAATCCTAAATTCCCGTGGCCATAAATCATTTTAGGCCACGGGATTTAGGTTCTCGTGTTAAAAAATAATAGACTTTACCGACATCACCAAACTTCCCGTGGCCAAAATCTTTTAGGTCGACAAGGGATCAAATTTTAGTGGTCAAAAATCATTTTAGACCACGGAATTGAGATTCCCGTGGCAAATATCAAAGGGTTTAATTAGAATCAATTGGGTTCCAGAACCTATTCTCAAACCCTAAAGGCGGGGAGGGGGGAGTTCATTTGAATCGAAAAGGAGAGAGTGAGTCCGAAAGGAGAGGCAAATGGTGAGAGACGAGGAGTTTTGAGAGGAAACCATGGAGCAAAAGGCGAAGAGATCGAATCGAGAGGAGAGAGAGTGGTGAAGCCGAGAATCCAGGAGAGAAAGGGAAGCTTGAGGTTTTAAGGACCAAGATTGAAGAGTTGAGAGAGGGGCTCGAATCGCAGATTTGGGTTCTTTTTAATGCATGCGGCGAAAGGAGAAAATCGGTAGAGGGAAGAGATTATTTGAGGGGTTTCACCTTGGGATTTCTTTCTTTGAGTTTTCCGATTGGTTCTTTGTCTTACGGTGTGGGAAGTTGAAGGTTTGGTGAAGAAAGCGCTGCGAGAAATGCGATTAAAGGATTATGGGTCGTTGATGGTTTGAAAGCAATGAGAAGTGACAATGAAAGAGGAGGTGTGGGAAATACTTAAGGTCCGGGTTTCATTTCTCCAGCGGCTCACGGAGTGGGGATAAAATTCCAAGAGAGTCAACCCCGAGAAGGGTCCTCTTTGGTATTTCTAGAATCCGATCGATTAACCTAAGAGGGGAACAAAAAGGAGAAGGGAAAAGAAAACAGAGGGTAATTTTTATTCTCTCGTGTACTTATTTTCTTGAAGGTTTAATTTCCCATGTCTTTTGTTGCCCCTTTGATTTTATGCTTTTTTTTTCTCTCTTGTCTATCAAATTAGTCCAGCTAAAGGATTTAGGTGGTTTTTGTTTTGTTCGCAGGTTTGGGGTTTTTTTTTTCTTGTTTCATTGTTTTAGTTAGGCTTCTTCACCAAGAAAAAAAAAAAATTGTTAACTTATGCATAAAGGAAAGACGAGAAAATATTTACGTGGTTCGAACTTCTACCACAAAAGTCTACTCCATGGTGAGAATCCCCAAGTTCTTCATACTTCTTAGGGAGGTTTATTATCCTTTAAATAGAGGAAATAATACAAGGGAAACTATTCATAGATAGTAATACAATCCATACAATTTGTACACCAACCAAATCAGCCTTACCCAACTTTCCTTCTATAAGAGATCTTACCACAATCACCTACCCACCAACCAAAATTACCAATCTTGCATCAATCACACCAACCAACTTTCCCTTCAATAGAAGATCTTATCACGATCATGCTCAA
The DNA here is from genome assembly GCA_028583415.1 of Protea cynaroides. Classification (NCBI taxonomy): domain Eukaryota; kingdom Viridiplantae; phylum Streptophyta; class Magnoliopsida; order Proteales; family Proteaceae; genus Protea; species Protea cynaroides. The sequence continues at coordinate 34,245,331 of CM053271.1, forward strand.
TCTAGCATGATCATTATCTAGCTAACACTCCCTCAAGTTGGGGCTAAGATATCATCGAGGTCAACTTGATCAACATCTTGTGAAAGGATTTTGTGGGTAGAGCTTTGGTGAACACATCTACGAGCTGATCCTCACCCGGATATAAGGAGTTTCAATGGTGTTATCCCGGACTTTTTCACGCACAAAAGTGACAATCCACCTCTATATGTTTGGTCCGTTCATGAAAGACGATTAGAAGCAATATAAGTGGGTCGCTTGATTGTCACTAAGAGTGAGTTGCATCGGACGATAAGTCACAAGATCCAATTCTGGCCAACAAAAAGCTCAAGCCGACGAGTTCGCTAGTAGTGGAAGCCATTGCCCTCAGATTCCCTCTCCGCTAGAGCGAATAAGCCACAACATGTTGTTTCTTACTTTTCCACGTGACCCCGAATTGCCACCCACAAAAAAGGTGCAAAATCCAAGAGGGATTTCTCCTCAACAGAGGACTTCGGTCCATCGAATCGGTAACCCACAATTCTTGTGTGATTATGTTTCGCATCCAAATACCTCTTCCCCGGCAAGATTTCGGGTAAGCGCAGATGCGGTCAATAAGTTCCATATGTCCTTGGTGGGTGCTTGCATAACCGACTCATATAAATTATCGCATAAGTGATGCCGGCCTGTAATTGTTAAGTATATTAATCTTCCCACTACATTGAAAGCGGCTGCTGTCTTGTAATGGAGTAGTATCATGAGAAATTTACTATTATAGTCCATGGGGGAATCGATGCAGGTTTGGCAACGAGCTTGCCGTCTCTTTCAAGAGATCCAAAGTATACTTTCTTTGAGAGATAAACAAACCCTTAGTCGATGTGGCTACTTCAATTCCCGAGAAAGTACCGTAATTTTCCTAGATCCTTGATGTCAAATTTCTCATTCAAATACCGCTTTTGAGAACCGCTATGTCATAGAGAGATTATCACCAAGTGATGACAATGTCACCAACATAAACCAACACAACAATGATGCCGTTGGTGTTCTTTCTAACAAACATCGATGAATCGTAACATACTCCGACAGCCAAAACTTATAAGAACAGGACTAACTTACCATACCATGCCCGTGGGGACTGATTTGAAGCCCATAAATTTTTATACTTTGTTGAGCTTACACACGACTCCACATGATGTTCTAAGGGATGACCGGGGAGTGGTCATGTATGACTTCTTCTTCTAAGTTTCCTTGCAGAGAATGCATTTTCACGTCCATTTGAAATAAAAAGACCAACCACAATTTATCACGCACGACATTATACACTCTCACAGTGTTCATTTTCACGACCGAGCAAAGGTTTCCTTTGTAGTCAACTCCATATGTTTGTGTATAACCTTTGGCAACAAGTCTTGCCTTGTGTCTTTCAATAGATCCATCACTTTTGTACTTGATCTTGTATACCCATCGACGTAACGGGACGCTTCCGGGTAGACGTATTATGTCCCAAGTGTGGTTTCTATCAAGAGCTGAAAGCTCATCATTCATGGCCTTAATCCATACGTAAGAGACCTTAGCCTCGGCAAAATTAATTGGTTCATCTGTGAGAATCAACCGCCAAGAATGCCAAAAATTTAGAAGAAACATTGTCATAGCAAACATGTTGTTGAATTGGATATTCAACGAAGGTGATAGGTGAAGTAATCTCGTAATCTAGTAGAAGGTTGTGACACTTGAGTAGATCTCTCTTACCGACATCGGTAGGATCGGGACTTTCTTCAATTGTCTCTATTTACGCGAGAACGGCTTCAACGGGGTGAGGATGATGCACAGGGGATGATCACTACGATCACTAAATTCACTATTGTCACCATGTACAATAGGTATGGGAGAGCAAATTCACCATAGTCATGATCAATCTCCCCTCGAATTTTGGTCCCGCCAGGAAAGAGAGGTGACGTTCGGGAAAAAAGACATCACGAAAATGTACATTTTTCGAACCGAAGATCATCAGCGGCGGTAACCCTTTTTACCCGTAAGAATATCCCAAAAAAATGCACTTATGAGCCCGAGGGATCCTTTCCAGCCCGCTGAGAATGAACATAACAAATACACCCAAACACACGAAGGTGGGAAATATCAATGGAGCGACCGTAAAGAACCTCCATAGGGGATTTGACATGTAAGGTTTGACTCGGGTAGTCGATTAATCAAATACTGCCGGTGAGAACAAAGATCGCCTGAAGAGGGACTTGGGAATATGCCCATGAAAAAGAAGTGATCGTGTTACTTCAAGGAGATGGCGATTTTTACGCCGGCAATACCATTCCGTTGAGGGGTACCAACACAAGATGTTTGGTGAATAATACCTAGACCTTTAAGAAATGACTCAAATGAGGTATTGGTATATTCGTGCCATTATCACCCTCAAGTATTTTATGGGAGTATCAAATTGAGTTTGAACCATGCAACAAAATTCCCGAAAAACTTGTAACACTTCACTTTTAGAGCGTAATAAATACAACCAAGTAGATCTAGATTTATCATCAATAAATGTGACAAAGTATCTAAAACCATCCCGAGAGTCAATTGGAGAGGCCCCAAACATCGAGAATGAATTAATTCAAACAATTCGATGGAAGTATGATTACGAGTAGGAAAGGTAATCTATGTTGCTTGGGAATAATGACATGTCTCTACAAGTACTAGAATCAAGAGACAATGAGGATTAAGAGGAATGGAGGACAGAATCCCGATGGGTGACCCATTCGCCAATGCCATAGGCTGTGAGTCCTTAGATGGATTTTGTTGAACAACCAATGCTGCAGAGAAAAGTCCAAAAATGTAAACACCTTGGAAGGAACCGACCTTCACCAATCGTCTTCCCGATGAACCGTCCCGAAATATGACCTTGTTGGGAAAAAAACATAACAATACAATGTAGGTCTTTAGTAATCTTGGCGGACGGATAATAGGTTACAAGATAGAAAAAGGTAACAAATAAAACATCAACGGTATTTGAAAAATGCAGATTTTTCCAATTCCTTCAATAGGAACCTTTGCACCATTAACCACGGTCAATTAACCGGCCGATGACCATTATCATGATCGAATATCAGATAAAAATACGATGAGCAACACATATGATCGGTAGCCCCCGAATCTATGATAAAAGAAATCTTAGTAGAAACGACGGACGAGCAAAGAGAGGCATTACCGAATGTGGAAGTCACGCAATTTGTGGTGGAAGTGGGAGTTCCATGTGATCGCATAAGTGAATGGAGTTGGGCAGCGAGTTGTTCGATCGAGAATTGTGGTGTGGGCCGAGCTAACTGAGCGGCTGAAGAGGTGTATCTGATCCTTTATCTTTGGGAGGACGCGGCAGTGAGGGTAAAAAGACCAACATACGTCCCGGTGTGACCATCCCGAATTACATTGTATCGCCAATGGAAAGGTGCATGCAGGGAGAACCCGTCCTTTTCCTCTCCCTCGAGAAGATCGACCCTACCACGGGTGTTTTCCCTCTCAATAGCAACATGACCATTGGCCGAAAGTGAAGCAGGGATTTCCTGAATGGATTCATTCATCACGGGTTTGGAGCTCATTGCCACTGACTCACGACCCAGTTCCTCGTTTGAATAGTCGCACGACATAGGTATGAATGAAGGAAGAAGAGCACTCATAAGGAATTTGACCGCTTAAGACTTCATATATTCGGGACGAATACCTGCCAACAATTGAAAAAATGCGATCCTCGCCTTCACGTTAATGTAGTATCCTAATTGATTAGGGCGGGAGGGCCGTGCGCGTAACGCAAGGGAGAAAATTAGAGAGGGAAGAGGCTTGGCTGAGGGTTTCACCTTGGGATTTCTTTCTTTGAGTTTTCGATTGGTGTCTTTGCTGCGGCTGTGGGAAATTGAAGGTTTGGTGAAGAAAGCGCTAGCAGAGAATGCAGATTAAAGGATTATGGGTCGTTGATGGCTGCTAGCATGAGAAGTGACAGTGAAAGAGGAGGTGTGGGAAATACGGAGGTCTGGGTTTCATTTCTCTGCGGCTACAGGTGGGGATAAAATCCAAGAGAGTCAACCGAGAAGGGTCCTCTTTGGTGTTTCCAGATACTGATCGATTAACCTGAGAAGGAACAAGAAGGAGAAGGTAAAGAAGACTAGAGGTAATTTTTTATTCTCTCTTGTACTTATTTTCTTGAAGGTTTAATTTCCTATTTCTTTTGTTGCCCCTTTGATTTGCATTTTTTTTCTCTCTTCTCTATCAAATTGGTCTGGACTAAAGGATTTAGGTGGTTTTGTTTGTTCGCAAGGTTTGGGGTGTTTTTTTTTTTTTCTTGTTTCATTGTTTTAGTTAGGCTTCTTCACCAAGAAAAAAAAAAAAGAAATAAAGAAGGTTTTAGTTAGGCTCGTATAGGGTAGGCCTGAGAGTCCCCCTCTTGTATTTTTTGGTTTTGATTCTTGAAGTTCTTCTTCCCCTTCTCTGCATTTCCCCTGTAGATTTGAATTTGAGTGAAATGGAGTATATGCTTGTCTTCTCAGCCTTTGCTTCTTCACAGAGACAAATCAGTTAGAATAGGGTGCTGGGGGTAGATGTCCCGGATTTAGCTTGTTTTGGTCAATTTGTTTGGCTTGAGGCAATTTGCAAGAAGGTCAGGTCTAAGAGTCTAATATGGGATTACTCTCTAAGGTTACCGAAACACAGACATGCAAGAAGAAATTCATCTATCCTGATGGAAGATTAAAGGTACTTATTTTCTACATGGATTCAATGTACCTATGGCTTATGCTGCTAATTGTCAACCAATCTAATCGTTTCTTCTTCTTATCAAAAATAAAAACAAAAAATCTAATGGGTTCTTCCTTTTAAATTATATTTCATAAATGCTCAAACCTTCATGGCTTTGGATTGCATATGTTGAATCTTGAATTTGTATTTGTTAAGATCATTGATTGGTGGCATGGTATGATGCTCATTTAGTAGCTATACATATTTACGATTAGAGATTGTTGAAGGTCACCTTTATTATGTCCTCTTAAACCTCCTTGGCTTGTATTTGTATCTATTTTGTAAGCTACTGAAATTGTTTTGTTTTATTCACAGATTCCAGGAAAGTGGGTCCACTTCCTAGGCTCCTATTGAAGTTGTTTGGAAAGCTAAGAGGGAGACTAGAAGAAGCATCACAATCACACTCACCGACATCATCCATACTAACTCTTAAGTTCACACTCAAAGTGCTACTAGTGCCAGAGATTGTTGTTGGTTGGCATTATTTTTCTGATTGATTGCCAAAGCTGACCCAAGGTATCCCACTTGTACAATTTGTGCTTGAAATCCATTCTTAGTACTTTTCTGAGGATTTATTCTCTCATACTGGGTGTTGTACGATTTCCTTGTATTTCAATTCCGCCCCTGTTTAATTTATTGTTGATGGAATAACTGAAACTCATGCATGGTGGCTGTGATCAATAGAGTTACACATATTACAGAAACCGTGTCACATTGTAACCTTATTATACAATGAAAAGAAAATTTCTTTTTTACTTGGTCTTCTTTCTACCCTTTGTTCATGCCTTAATGGGTTGGTGGTGTGGGTCAAAGAGTGCTTGTAGAAATTGATATAATATATTCTACAACAAAGGTTCATAAGAAATGCACAGGCCAGGGAACCTTCTTAAGTTGTTATCCATGACAAAAAAAAAAAAAAAAAGGTGGCAGGGTGTGGGAAAGAAGGCATAGATGGGACTTCCACTGTAAACTTTCATTTTTTTTCCTCTTGAGAAAATCGATAATGGATTAGAATAAACGGTGATAGAGATTATCCTAACACAGAATGCAAGAAAAAAAACGATGGAAGATGGAAACATGCATATGCAAAGGATCTAATCCTACATTAACCATAGAGGACAATCTTCAAAGGTACATGATTTCTTAATTCTACGTGCTTGCCTAACTAGATCATGTGCTAGTTCAACAGCTAATGCAGAGATATTAAGCTGAAAATATCATAAGAGATGTCTCATGACCACTCATCAGAACCTAATCTTTATCCAAGCTAGTAAATCAACATCAGGTAAGGAGTTTGGTCTATACTAGTCCCTTTATGGACTTGGAAATTTAGCTTTCCACCTACCATTTTTAAACTTTTTAAGATAGAAACTTTACAGACATTAGATGATGCTTAATCACGATGATAACATCTGTTTGATTTGTATACAGTGGTCCATCTGTAGAGATTGACATGAGATCAAGAGAGCTAGAAGGCTATGATGCAATTTTTCTGAGCCCACATAAGTTTCTAGGTGGGCCAGGTACTCCTGACATCTTTCTTATGAGCAAGATTTCACAGCAAAGGGTGATACATCACAAACCTTTGCTCCTATTTATTTTTTAGAGTTTTGTGGTGCATCAGCCCTTGCCGAAAATGCATTTCCATGATTGCTTTCTAAGGTATCCTCTGTAGTGCTTTGTTTTAATATAATCTGTTCTCTCAAGTATTTGGAAATAAGAGTTTCTTTTACCTTGTCAGTTTCCTTTTCAAGGTTATGATGCTTCAGCCCTTACTGAGAATGGATTTCCATGACTGCCTTGTAGTGCTGTGTTTTGATATAATATGTTTTCTCAAGTTTTGATTTTCATTATTCATATCTAAGTCTTTCTTCCTCTGTTGTTTCTCCTGCCCTGCGTTCCCTTATATGTATTTGGAAGTAAGAGCTCTTGTTTCCTTTTCAGGGTTGTGATGCATTTGTGTTATTGGACTCTACATCAAGTAATTAAGCTGAAAAGGTTGCAGTTCCAAACCAGACACTCTGAGGCTTCAACTTCATTGACAAAGTAAAAAGCTTGTTGGAGGCTCAGTGTCCTAGTATTGTTGCTTTTGCTGATATTATTGATTTGGTTGCAAGAGATGCAGTTGTCACAATAGTAAGGGATTAATAACAAGATATTTTAGATCTCACCTCTATTCCACTCATTTCTTCTTTTCGTGCATTTATAGGGAGGGCCCTCTTGAATTGTTCCAACTGGAAGAAGAGATGGACTCATCTCAAATTCTATAGAGGCTGCAAAAAATATCCCTGCTCCCACTAGCAATTTTATTGTATATTTGTAAGTAAAACTTGGTCTTTGTACAAATTTCATATAAATTTTTTATTTTTAAAATTGTATTTCTTTCAAGGGTGTTCATGTGCATGAAGTTTAAAGGTGCAGTATTTGATCAGTATGGGTTCCACCTGGAAAATAAAAAAATAAAAAAAAGAAACTATTTTTACCGACGGTAAAACGTTTGTGGTCGGTAAATATAACTATTTTTACCCACGGAATTGAATTTCTGTCGGCCAAAATGTAATATTTTACTCAACGGAAAATAATGGGCCGTTGGTTAAGATACACATTTATACCGACGGTAACATATTTTCCGTCGGTAAATATGACATTTTATCGACGGAACTTTCATTTCCGTGGCAAAAAATCTAATATTTTAGCCACGGGAATATATTTTTTGTCGGGAAAAATATGAATTTATACCCACGGCGACTACACTGACAGAGAATACAATGGAAACTATTCCGTCAGTAAATATCAATGGCGACAGAAACCTATTTTTGGCGACGGAAAATTTCTGTCGGAAAAAATTAAGATTGTTGTAGTGATAATGCTTACAAAGAGAGAGAGATTGATAAGGTTGTGTCACTTTGAGTGCACATGTCCATTCATTAGTGGATCTAGTCCGGGTCAAACGGGTTAAACCGTTTTTGACCCCATAGATGTATAAAAATAAATCCGGTCCACCTGAGATCCAAAAGATAGATTTCACACCCACATCGCAAAAAGCAACCCAAACCTAACATAGACACATGGAAGGAGGGATTTTCACCTCTTAATAACCCTATTTCGTATAATTCCCAAAACAATATAAATTCCCCTTCAAGGTCTCTTCCACTTCCCATGTGGGATTAAGGAAATAGACTCACCTTGCAAGAAGTAATAACCAAAGGGTCTTAGGTTTCAATCTCACCAATCTCACCTCACAAGCATAAACACCAAAAGAAAAAAGCAAAAACAAAACAGCTATATATAGTATTTTAATAACTTTATTATATAAAATACAACAGTTCACAGTATCAGAATAGGTATCGTATAAGAACACGTATAGGTAAAAGATACAGGTATCGATCAATATCAGTCATGACCATTATGCTGATGTGACAACTTTTTGGGTATCGGTCAGTTATTAATTAGGTATCGGCCAAGTGTTTACTAGTAGCAGTCAAAATTAACTAGGTATCGATTCCTATTCTGATTCCATCATCCTTTCCTATATTGACCAGGTGTCCATATCGATTACTGTTGATAGTGACCATACCTAAAATCATGAAATATGGCTAAATTTGACATGGGAACAGGAACGTTGGATCCCTCTGTCTTCAAAGGACTCCCTCCAAACTAAATATAGTATGGTTGCTATTGCTCCCAAATGACAATTTCCATTTCTGTCCAGCAGTGTGAAAAGTGAACATAAATATGTAAATCTAACGTACAACAGCCTTCATTCATGCATGGATATATATTAGAAGAAAGAAGAAATTAAGAAAATAAAATGCATGTATTGCTAGTGTTTCGTGAAGGATGAGGTCGCACAAAGGATCCAACAGTTTCGGGCTTGAACAATTTGGAGACCATGAAGGGATACGTATTGGATGTCATGACTGGTGTCACTAGCTATGCACAACTTCTTTTAGCCATTTTCTTACTTCCTCCATTAACTTCTCTTTGTTTTCAATCTGATTGCCACAAGAGCTCCATTCCTTATTGTCTCTCCGATTGATCCACGCCAGATTCTCCAGTCTTTAAGAAAGAAGGAAAAGGTATATAGACACAATTTTTCGGTAGCAGCCATATTTTACCTATTCTTTAGGATTTAATTTGATAGCGTTTAACGTTGGGATAATAAATGGAGATGGGATCACATGAAGGCTGCAAGTAAGTGCGGGTGAGCCATGACCAAGGAGACTGTAATGTTGTAATCTTTCGATTTTAAGAAGTCGAATTGAATATAAGCCTGCATCTGAGAATTTGTAACTTTACCTTGTATGTCATGTATCACAATTAAAGGGTACTTCAGGGAATTTCACAATAACGTCTTAATTTTTCCTTTTTCTTTTTCTCAGGGTGGATCCCACAGTGACCGTAGATGCTTTCTTTTGGATTCGGATCCTCTCCAGTCACCAGCCCATCAAGTCCGTCCAGCTCGCCCAACACTGATGGATTATGCTCTCGCCTAGGAGAGAGAGAGATCCAACGGTGCTGGCAGCTGGATAGGATTCTTCTCTCTTTCCATGTTGATGAATCCTCTCTCTCCATTGATGGGGCAATTGAGAAGGCCAGGTTATTAGCCCTAGATGAGATTGATATTGTATAAATCCATTGAGCCACATATTGTAGTAATAGGGTCTCGTCAGATCGGGCTCCTTTGTAGCACCCCAAGGTGCTATAGAGGTGAGCCTCCGTTGGACACGTGCCACCTGTAGCAAATTGAAGCGGTAGTCTAGAAAGGTTTAATGTAGATTAAGGAAATGGAAGATTGTTACAAGGGAACATTTGTGCAGAAACACTCTAGCCATGATCAAGAACATGACCGACACTGATATGGCCACCGTTGACCGAGAGAAAGAGCATTAGCGTTACAAACTAAGATCTGCTGGGAGACATCTCATGGGTGAAGAAGATGATGATAATAGGATTGGGCTTCTATAGTGCTAGCAAACAAGATTGTTACATTGGAAGGACCATCACGAACGTGGAATGGATTTAGAGGAACTACAAATGTTCACATGTAACAATTTGCAATAAAATCTTTCTAGACCATCGGATTCGATTTTCTACAAGCAATACACAATCAACGGACGCTGCCACTTTTGTAACATTTGGGGTTCTCCGCAATCTAATCAAGTTAGGGTAAGATGTATGTCAGATTTCAAATGAAATATCAAACTTATTTATGTATATTAAGGTTTTCTTATGACCCAATGAATTTGCTTTAAAAGGAATCAATTCCAAAACCCTTGTAAGTGATCTGTTACGTTGAGATTTTTTTACCTATACTGACCCCACAATTACATGGATTGAATCATTATAGAATTGAAGGAGAACCATTCCACTCACAAGTAAGTCTAAATATGTAATCAGGGTTGTTACGTTTATGCTATCCAAAAAAAAAAGTTGTTACATTTAGCATTGTAACAACCCAATAATTAAATTGCACATTAATCTCAATATATATTTATAGGATAGTATTACTTTGAAACTGATCCAAACCTGACTCTGCGACCCGACCTTTGTTATAGACTGCAAGTTGGCCTTTTAGGGTTTAAGGAATAGCTTCTTCTCCGTCGCTATTAATTATCCTTCGCGTTTCTCTCTCCAAACTCCGGGTATGCTCAGCTACTTTCTCGTGTTTTGAAAAGCGTTAGAATATATTCTCACTATCTTAGCTTCTGTTGTTTAAAAAATGGTCTTTCTCTTTTGCAATGGATGATGAGAATAGGTTCATTAACTCTGGCTAGAGTGTAGTGTTTGTTACTTGCTGCAACTTTTAATCTTTATCTTGCAAAATGCAGATTTTATGGGTGTGATAGATATCTCCAGTGCTTCCGCTTTTTGTACGGTTGAAACCCAACATAAAATTCGCGCGGTAGTGTCGCCTAGACCCATCTGTTCATTTGAACAAAATCGCAAATTGGTGGTCCGTAGTATGGCCTCAACGATTCCAGCAAAAAATGTTAGTCAGGACCAGGAACGATTGACGGGGGATTCTTTCATCCGTCCCCATCTTAAGAAATTGTCTCCTTATCAGCCCATTTTACCTTTTGAGGTAATCGATTCCAATCTATGTGGAGATTGGGTTTGTTTGTGTTTTTCATTGCTTGAAATTGGTCGTGGAGCGTTAAGGAAATGATTTTGGATTTCATTTTAACTATGAAATGGGTTCCTAACTACAGGTTTTATCTACTCGTCTGGGAAGGAAGCCTGAAGAGATCATCAAATTGGATGCTAATGAAAACCCTTATGGTCCACCTCCGGAGGCAAGTTTCATACGTCCATGTTTTATGAATGATACCCAGGGGGAAAAACTCATTTTGTTGATAGTAGTCAATACTTTTGTGTTTGAACATGTGGGGTGGGAACTTTGTGTTGAACCTATTAGTGCTATATATGTTGTGTAATTGGTTTTTTCAATGTTATCTACGTTTTGTGCTTGCCGTGGTCGACTTGATTGTTTGAGACAAACTTTTGTTCTGAATACAGATTTCAGATTTTTGTAGGTGGTTGAAGCTTTGGGAGCCTTGAAATTCCCCTATGTTTACCCTGACCCTGAAAGTCGTCGTTTACGTGCTGCCCTTGCTGAAGATTCGGGCCTTGAATCGGAGTATATTCTTGCAGGATGTGGTGCAGATGAGCTTATTGATTTAATTATGCGGTTAGGAATCAGTGAATCTATGATTATTTCAAATGGTATTGTCCTTTCAGTTTGTATCGTCTAATTTCAGTATAGTACTGATCTTTTTTTTTTTTACTTGTTTTCTTGGTATGCTACTGCAGATGTGTGCTTGATCCTGGTGATAAGATTGTTGACTGCCCTCCAACTTTTACAATGTACGAATTCGATGCAGCTGTTAATGGGGCTTTCATAATCAAGGGTAGAAAGAATTCCTTTCTCTCCTTGTTTCTTTGGTTTTCTTTTTCCCTCTTTTTTATAAGTGATTTTATTTTTATTTTTTTATATTTAACATGGACCTCTGTCTATAAACAGTTTCAAGAAAGGTGTATAGCCAAAGAAAGCATTTAGACCAAAGATGACCCCCATCTCATTTGGGTGGGGGAAGTAACTATTCTTTAAGTTGTTGAGAACACAGTTTTAAAGCGATAAAGTGATCCAAAGAGTTGGAGGCCATCTAAGTGCTTAGGTGACCAAGCGCCCTTTTAGGCGTCACCTAAGCGCCCTAAGCGCCACCCTCTCTCTCTCTCTATATATATATATATATATGACATTGACATTGATAATTTGATATAATTATGTTTATACTACATTAAGAATAAAAATTTACGCCACATGAAGAATCAACGTTTAAGCCACATGATGAATTAAATTCAAGTCATATAATCATAAAAAAAAACAAAGCAATTAACTACGAGCATAATAGAATCTCTTTAGACTTATCGTAGGATCAGGGACAAGGATTTCTAATTTCTTCAAGCCTTTTCACTTATAGCATGGATTCTGTGCAACTCAGGTGTACTAAAACTTGTATACAGCAACAATGTTACAAATGGAATTGGAACATAATACAATAAAAAAAAAATACAAAAAACACATGCAAATACGGAAGGTGGATAATAAAGCGTCCAAAGCGCCCACCTTGATGCTTAATCGTCGCCCAGATATCCGGAGTGCCTGCTTTTTGTAGATAACATAAGGCGCCCCATTGTCCAGACCCTTATATGACGTTTGGATGCCTAAGCGGCGCTTTTATAACTATGGTTCACAAGTATAAGCTTCATAGACCTCCTTCCCTTATCTCTTGAAGCTGCTTGAAAAGCTTGTAGCACAGCATAGAAAAAAAAACTCTATTGTTTTCTTCCCCATTCATGGACACTGCTATTGCTATTATAGCTACTGGTATTGGATTCCATAATCTCTTACCTCATTTACGGCCTCATGTCTGTTCACAACAGATTACACAACCCAGAATGCATGGTCGACTATCGTTAATTTTCTTCTTTTCCGCATTTACTAATCCTTTGAGGTGGTCTTTTTTTTTTTTTTTTTTTTTAACATTCTTCTTGAATGCATTTACTGAGATTTATCATGAAGTGGGCTATCCTTTTGTTTCTGCCATCTGTGTATAGTGGTTAATGCCTGGTATTTAAATTTATACTGGAGGTCATACTTATCTTTAATTCCAAGTTTTGCTTACAGTTCCTAGGAAAGCAGATTTCAGCTTGAATGTAGACCGCATTTCTGAAGTTGTTGAGAATGAGAAACCGAAAATCATATTTCTAACTTCTCCAAATAATCCAGATGGAAGGTACAGTTTCAGTCAAACCTTTCTGCTTGCATTGTTTTTGCTCTGTTATTTGACATATTCTCGCATTCATAACATGGTTCATTATCAGTCTGGAATATTTGATCAGTGGATCATTTATAAAATTCTGCATGGCCTAAGGAATCACGATGGGCCTATTACTTTATGCTGATGATGAGTGCTGTGACTGCTGTCTCAAACAACTATGAGAATTCATTTGAAGGACTGTTACAGATTCTTGCATCTATGCTTAAAAGTGTCTACTGTCTAGTTGATATATACTTTGGTAATGCATCATCAAAAGAGTTCTGCAACCAAATATTGGACTAGCACCTGTACCTTTGGTGGCCCATGCTTTTGCCGCCTTATATTTCTGGAGATGAAAAAATCTTGTTTTATATCAATATATATATAAAGGAACGAACAAGAAATCATGAATTTTTATTTGGTAATTCTTAATCATGCAGCTGACTCCATCTAACTTGGACATGGCATGACATGATTGGAGTATTAGGAATTACTTTTAGATTCTCCTTTGTTATAGTCTATTTTATACTTGTTATCTTGCAGTATAATAAATGATATTGATCTGATGAGGATTCTCGATCTTCCCATATTGGTTGTGCTGGATGAAGCATATATTGAATTCTCTGGATTGGAATCTAGAATGACATGGGTGAAAAAGCATGAAAACTTAATTGTCCTCCGGACATTTAGCAAGCGAGCTGGTGAGTTTATAATTTCTCACTTCTATAATAATTTTAAGAGTCAAATTTCAATATAAACATGTTAGTGGTCTATATTTATTCTTTTCTAATGTTATCAGTATGATGGTCTAATGCTTATACTATTCTGTTAGAACTTTTTCTTTGGATCCACCATTTATCCTTTCTCGAATATACACATCATCAGTTCAATCTTTAATGTGTCAACTTACATCATCTGTGCCCTCAAATTATTTAACTTGCATAGAAGGTTGTGTTTTTTTGTTTTTTTTTGGGGGTGGGGGGGTTGGGGGTGGGGGCATCCAGTTTGTCATCTTTAACTTATGTTTGTTAGGTTTTGAGTGGCCATAGATAGTGGAATTGTGTGATAGGAATCATAGAACTGGTCCCAAGTACTTCGGATAAGGCTTTCCTGTGAAAGTGTGAGCATTGTTAATTAGATACTGAGGTTATCTAGTTTGTCATTTTCAGCATATGCTAGGTTTTGAGTCCTTTTTATTTTGGTTTTGAGTTTTCATAGATAATGAAATGGTTAGGAGTTAGGGCAAGGCGTTCTTGATTTGGGTTGCCTAGCAGATTTCTCATTCTACCCTGGCCCATGGGCTGGAATCTGGTGGGCCACTGGCGGGTTCAGGTTTTACAGGCCCAAGTTGCAACCCCAGTATGAACATGATCCAAACTGTCCATACTTTACATTTCTGGGACCAATCCATTGATCTGGACTATTCAACTAGTGGGTGAACTGTCCTTCCACATACCTTTCCGCACCCCAGTCCTCTCACTGCCCTTCTTTAGGCTGAAAGGAAAAGTAATTATATCTTTTTGAGTTTTGACCAGCTGAACTTTTGACTGATAGGAAATATAATCTTAGCAATCTTGCAAATGACAGTATGAAAGACTTGAAGTGTCCCTTCTGTTCAATTTTTATGTTCAGTACATGGGTTAGCCTACTATTCGAGCACTTTAATTTGATAGGCCTATGAGCTGCAGGTTTATCATATATTGATCTCTGTAGTTGTTTAGAACTGTCAATTTCAAGATCTTAGTCTTGAGGTTCAATTTCATTTCTGAGTGTAACTATGGGATTTAACAGTCAAGTTAATCTTGAAACAGGGTTGGCTGGACTCCGTGTGGGATATGGAGCATTTCCTCTTAGCATTATTGAATATCTTTGGAGGGCAAAGCAACCATATAATGTGTCTGTTGCTGCTGAAGTTTCTGCTTGTGTAGCATTGCAGAATCCTAACTATTTAGAGGTACTTCGACTTTATTACTTAAAGACTGTCCACAGTTGCCAAGGCGACATGTGCCAAAGCGACAAGGCAAACCAAGGTGTTGGAGGGATGCCTGGGCGCCTCCTGGGCTTAGGTATTAATAAGGCGTCCAATGCCCATTCTGATTTCCCCTTAATCTACTTAATATTATTTGTATGCTTATATCATACACCAAAAATCAACCTAGGCAATGCAATAAGATATCAACATGACTACTACCACTGGCATGCATTGTATATTATATGCAAGACAGCAAGGTAAAAGATTAAAAGTTTAAAAGTTCCATAAAAAAGAAGAAATATTAATTATTAAATATTGAATTAATTGAACAATCATGAATCAACAAACAACAAAGATTAATAAGTAAACATGTGAAGTAACAAGTAATGAAGTAAACAATATCTTAGGGGTAGTAACCAATAGCAACTAAAAATTAAACAGATCATGTAATGATGGATTATATAAAAGAGAAGCATTTGAACTGAATAATTAAATAAGTATACAAAAATAAAGTAGGGAAATTTGTATAGATCTCCCCTGTAGTTTCTTGAAATGACACAGAACACCATCCATTTGAAAAATATGCAATAGACCTCCCTTGCATTACATATAAATTTTACTAAACCCCAATCTGTTAAGTTTTTACCGTTTATAATTTTTTAATCCCAACTTTACCCTTAACTTGGTGTGCACCTCCCACTTTACCTTTTGATTGTAAAACCCAAACAGTTCCCATACAATATTCAACCTAAATGGTAAAACAGATTTTTACCCCTTTCTTCGTCTCCTGTCTGTGTTGTCTGCAAATGAACCGACTATTTTCACCGCCTTCGTATCCGATCTTGCATCCTTCGTCTCCCATCTTCAACTCTCTCCACAAAAGTGAAGATTATCACCGCCTCCGTCTCCCTCTCTGGTATCTGCAAACGAACCGACGAAGAAGACCCCTTCGTCTCCCATCTCTGTTAGTCACTCCAAAGCCCCCTCTCCACTTGTTCACTACTCTAAACCCGACCTCTGCAACTGTGATTGAGAAACCCACTTCCGCCTGCAACCCCAAAACCCTAACAGTTTTGCCCCTATTCGCCACTCCAAACCCTAGCTTCGCAACTCCGATTGAGAAACCCACCCCAGCCTTTAACCCCGAACCCTCAACCCTCGTGGCCCTGTGCGCAAGTCCAAACCCTAGTTTTGCGAATTTGAGGTCACTATCTCTTGTAGTGATCTCCTTCTAAGAGAAGTCCAGGTTTGATGTTTGTTGTTTTGTGAAAGTAAAATAGTAAAAATGGTTCCACTCTGTTCGTAATTCTCTGTTAGGAATTGTTTATTGAATTAGTCAATTTGGAATTGTTTACTGACTTAGTCAATTAGGAATTGTTTACTGAATTAGTAAAGTTGGTTCCACTTTGTTTTTTCAATTGTTTCCACTGCGTTTAATAAATTGATTCCACTCTGTTCCACTGTGTTAGTTTCATTGTTTATTGAAGTATTTTAATAAATTTTTTAATGAATTAGTTTATTGTTTATGAAAGTAAAATAGCATAGTTGTCAACGCCCCGTCAGGCCTCCAACGCCTTGGTTCGCCTTGGCGCCTTGACAACTATGAAAAATAGTAAAATTGGTTCCACTGTGTTCGTGATTCTCTGTTAGGAATTGTTTATTGAATTAGTCAATTAAGAATTGTTTGTTGACTTATTCAATTAGGAATTGTTTATTGAATTAGTAAAGTTAGTTCCACTTTGTTTATTTAATTGGTTTCATTGTGTTTATTAAATTGATTTCACTCTGTTCCACTGTGTTAGTTTCTTTGTTTATTGAAGTATTTTAATGAATTGTTTAATGAATTAGTTTGTTGTTTTGTGAAAGTAAAATAGCATAGTCGTCAGGGCATCGCCTAGGCACCCAGGCGGAGTCGCCTAGGCACCCAGGCAGAGTCGCCTAGGCACCCAGGCGGAGTCGCCTAGGTGCCCAGGCCTCGCCTAGGAGCCCAAGCACCACCTAAGCGCCCATGCGTCTCCTAGGCACCCAGGTGTCGCCTTGTGACTCCTTGGAAAATCGGGCGCCTTGGTTGCCTAGGCGCCCCGTCAGGCCTCCAATGCCTTGGTTTGCCTTGGTGCCTTGACAGCTATGTAAAATAGTGTAATTGGTTCCACCGTGTTCGTAATTCTCTGTTAGGATGTTTATTGAATTAGTCAATTAGGAATTGTTTATTGAATTAGTCAATTAGGAATTGTTTACTGAATTAATAAAGTTGGTTCCACTGTATTTATTAAACTTATTCCACTTTGTTTCACTGTGTTTATTAAATGGATTCCATTGTGTTCTACTGTGTTCGGTAAAATAGTAAAGTTGTTTCCAATGTGTTTATTGAATTAATTTGTTGTTTTTTGGGTAGGTTCAATTAAGAATTGTTTCATGTGGCTTTCTAATAGTTACAACCACTAAAGTTTGTTGTGATATTTTATTTTTTAATATGTTAAATATTTTATTTCTTAATGAATATTTGAGTCCGAATGTTCCCCAGTAGATTGACACAAATTGTTTGTTTTCTGTTGCAGTACGAGTGTTAGGGTGAAAATGATATACCATTATTGTGGTAGGTTTGCCGAAAAATGGGCAGACCCAGACAAGTACGGGTACATGGATATTATATATGATATGTACAATAGTGTACAGGATCATGTAGAAGAGGGAAAAAATATTTGCTTCTCAATTTCATATGTTTCCCCGGAAGGGAAAGCTGACCTATCAATTAAGTCAAATTAAGTCAGATTAGGATGTGTTAAATATATTGGCATCTACTCCAGATGATGAATTCTTCAGACTGATTGCCTTTGATGTACAAGTGAGCAAGATTACAGCAAAGACTATAACAAGGACTACAACATTAATGCGCTCTATAGTTGGTAGAGATGGGAAAAGTGGGATACAAAGCTCACAAGTTCCAGAATGGGAAAAGTGGGATACAAAGCTCACAAGTTCCTGAATGGATTACTCCTAGTTCTAAGTATGCTAGGTCAGTCAGTAGGGCACCAAAGGTGTCAGAAAGGGTGGTACTATGACGACTTCAGAGACTAGGGTAACAACCAGAGCCTATTACTCACTACCACCAAAAATTTCCATTAATGAAACATGTAAATCCATTGGAAAATAAAAAAATACGCATGTTCAATGAATTGGTTGTTGCTATTTGTTCCAATAAGGAATCATTGGTTTAACTGAATAACTAAATAAAATAGATAGACCTTTTTCTTCGTCTCAGGTCAATGGATTTTCTCAATTGGAAGATCTCCTATATGGAGAATACACATTCCAGTTGACCAAGCTTAATTCGAATTGTTTTGTTCCGAAGCAAAGATATCCACGGGGGCTGGTTCAACCTACCTTCCGACAGTTACCTTTGATGCCCTATTGGCTAACCCTACATACTTAGAACTAAGAGTAATCTATTTTGGACTTGTGAGCTTTGTTTCCCATTTTTTCCATCTTTACCAGTTATAGAGGAAGGGTATCCATTAATGCTGTACTCCTTGCTGTACTCCTTGCTGTATTCCTTGCTCACTTGTACATCAAAGACAATCGGTTTGAAGAAATCTTCATGTGGAGTAGATGCCAACATATTTAACACATCGTTGTCTGACTTAATTGGTAAGTCAGCTTTCCCTTCTGGGGGAACATATGAGACTGAGATACTAATATTTTTTCCCTCTTGTATATGATCCTGTACACTATTGTACATATCATATACAATATCCATGTACCCGTACTTGTTTGGATCTACCCATTTTTCGGCAGACCTACCATAATAATGGTATGTCGCTTTTACCCTAACACTCATATTGCAACAGATAAACAATTTGTGTCAATTTACTGGGGAGTAGTCGGACTCAAATATTCATTAAGCAATAAAATATTAACATATCAAAAAATAAAATATCGCATCAAACTTAAGCCGCTGTGACTATTAAAAAACCAAATGAAACAATTCCTAATTAAACCTGCCCAAAAAATCAAATTAATTCAATAAACACAGTGGAAATAATTTTACTATTTTACGAACACAGTGGAATCCTTTTAATAAACAGAGTGGAATCAGTTTAATAAACACAGTGGAATCAATTGAATAAAGAAAGTGGAACCAACTTTACTAATTCATTAAACAATTCTTAATTGTCTAATTCAGTAAACAATCCCTAATTGATTAATTCAATAAACAATTCCTAATTTACTCATTCAATAAACAATTCCTAATAGAGAATTACGAACATAGTGGAACCAATTTTACTATTTTACATAGTTGTCAAGGCGCCAAGGCCTGACGGGGTGCCTAGGTGCCCGATTTTCCAAGGTGTCACAAGGCTGCCTGGGCGCCTAGGCGACGCCTTGACAACTATGCTATTTTACTTTCACAAAACAACAAACTAATTCATTAAAGTACTTCAATAAACAATGAAATTAACACAATGGGACAGAGTGGAATCTATTTAATAAACACAGTGGAATCTATTTAATAAACACAGTGGAACCAATTGAATAAACAAAGTGGAACCAACTTTACTAATTCAGTAAACAATTCCTAATTGACCAAGTCAGTAAACAATTCTTAATTGACTAATTCAATAAACAATTCCTAATAGAGAATTACGAACACAGTGGAATCAATTTTACTATTTTTATATTTTACTTCTACAAAACAACAAACTAATTCATTAAAATACTTCAATAAACAATGAAACTAACACGGTGGAACAGAGTGGAATCAATTTAATAAACACAGTGGAACCAATTGAATAAAAAAAGTGGAACCAACTTTACTAATTCAATAAACAATTCTTAATTGACTAATTCAATAAACAATTCTTAACAGAGAACTACGAACACAGTGAAACCATTTTTACTATTTTACTTTCACAAAACAAAAAACTTCATACTTGGACTTTTATTAGAAGGAAATCACCACAGGAGATAGTCACCTCAAATTTGCAGAACTAGGGTTTGGACTCGCACATAGGGCCACGAGGGTTGGGGGTTCGGGGTTGGAGGCTGGGGTGGGTTTCTCAATCGGAGTTGCAGAGCTAGGGTTTGGAGTGGCGAACAAGGGCAAAACGGTTAAGGTTTTGGGGTTGCGGGCGGGAGTGGGTTTTTTAACCACAGTTGCAGAGGTCGGGTTTGGAGTAGCGAACAAGTGGAAAGGGGGGGGGGGGTTTAGAGTGATTAACAGAGATGGGAGACGAAGGGGTCTTCTTCATCGGTTCGTTTGCAAATACCGGAGAAGAGACCAAGTTGAGGGAGACGAAGGCGGTGATAATCTTCGCTTTTGTGGAGACAGTTGATTTCAATGGGAGACGAGGGATGAAAGATCGGAGACGAAAGCGGTGAAAATCATTGGTTCGTTTGCAGACAACACAGACCGGAGATGAAGAAAGGGGTAAAAATCTGTTTTAATGTTTAGGTTGAATATTGTATGGGAACTGTTTGGGTTTTACAATCAAAAGGGTAAAGTGGGAAGTGCACACCAAGTTAAGGGTAAAGTTGGGATTTAAAAAATTACAAATGGTAAAAACTTGTCAAATTGGGATTTAGTAAAATTTATATGTAATGCAGGTAGGTCTGTTGCATATTTTTCAAATGGAGGGTGTTCTGCGTCATTTTGAGAAACTGAAGGGAAGGTCTATAAAAATTTCACTTAATAATTTAATAATCTTGTGTACCGGAACTTGTATCCACAGTCAAATAAATGTGTTATAACTTATAAATTATAACTAGAATCAAAATACTGTAATTAAAAAAAATATGTCAAAAAGAAGACGGTCGTTTCAAGCAACTAGAGAGCCAAGGTGCCCGCCTTTTTCTAACACGTAATAAGGCGCCCAACCGTCTAGCCCCTAGAAGCTCGCCTTGTCACCTACTGTCTATCATTCTTTTGTATTTTTATGATCCAAATCATAAATATGAAGGTTAAATAAGTTGCTGTTGAACTTGAGCATTTTGTTTCTGACACTAGTAAGCAATCTCTACAGAAGGTGAAGGCAGCTTTGGTACAAGAGAGGGAAAGGCTGTATAAGCTTCTGTGTGAAGTGCCATTTTTGAAGCCGTATCCAAGCTATTCTAATTTCATTCTTTGTGAGGTCACATCTGGAAAGGATGCTAAGAAGTTGAAGGTCCGTATCTTTCTTCAAATACCCAGTGTCTTCATTGGTGCAGTTTTTGTTCTACAAATTCTTTTGTGCACTTTTACTTAGTTTCATTTTTTTCTTCCAATTTTCTTGTTTTTCGATACTGTTTCACTGATGTGCTTCAGGTTTTACTGGCATGGTCTTATGACTTGTTCGGTATGAAATGTAAACATGTGATTTGAGGCTTATATCCTGCATAAAATTTCTTATTTGATTCTTGCGCTTTAGCTTGCAATCAATGTTTAGAATCTCGGTCTTCGGTCTCGTCTCCCCATTAGACCAAGACTTTTGAGATTTCCAAAATCTTGCTGGGACACCTTTTTTTTGGAGTGGTTCAAAACTTGGAAGTACATGTTATAGATGGAGCCAATATAGTGACTAAGAGATCGAGATTCTCGAAATTTTGAGATCTCGCCGAGATATTGTTTAACTTGGTTCATGGTTCAACCAAGATTTCTGAGTTTTTAATAATTTGGATGCTGTTTCGTCGTGGCGGGTCGAGATTTCCGAGATTTTGAAAGTGCATCACTTTTTCTGCCATGTGGCAATATCCTAATTTTGTTAATATGCTGTCCACATCATCATCTGATCATGGGTTGCTCAATCTTATATAGCCACGTATTATAATACATTGGCAATTGTTTGGAACAATAAACTCTGTTTGAATAAGATGGAACTTTGAAACAAGAACAATAAGCATGGGATATATGATTAACATAGCCTACCAAATTTCACTTGTAGCTTGTCCAGGGGATTCCCCATCTATCCAGTTGTCATAATGACCAAATGACAAACCACATGGTAAAAAATTGGCCAGGTTCAGTACCATCCATCTCATGTCTGTACTGATATACAAACACATGAACCCAGCTCCTATAATAGGGCCAATATTTGGGTATGATTGGATCCACAGTCCAATCTTGGTCTCTACCGTTGATATTCTTACCGATTTATGATTGAGAGTTGAAGTCAAAACTTACCGATAACTTAACGATACATTTGCAGCCTATTGCATAATGACTTCCAACAAGAGGGAAGTTTTGGACAAATGTAAACCTATTCTCTGTCCCCCTTCCCCCAACCTCCTCTTCTTGGCTACCATGTGGGGGCTTAATTGTATTTATTAGTTGTGAGGGGTTGAGGCCTTAGTTCTGGGGTTCTTTCCCCCTTGGAGGTTTTTTCCCCTGGTTGTGCCGTTTGGCCTTGTAAAATAACACCCCCCCCCCCTCCCGCGGCCAAAAAAAAAAAAAAAAAAAGAAATTCTCTTTTCCCTTCAATAAATGATCAAAGCATATATATAAAAAATAAAGATAGAGACTTCCAACAACCTTCATTTTATGATCTTTTTATCTCAAGAGTTTTTATATTCTTTAGCTCCCAATTCGCTGCCGTTGTGAAGTTGGTTTGGCCTTCTATGGGTACCAATCTCAGAGCATTGCCACCTAAATGCAAGGCATCAATGATGTTGCACACCTTTTATACATTGCCATTATTACTTCTCCATTTTGTTGCTATTTCTCTGTAGGAACATTTATAACTCACCTAAGGGTCTTTGTGATGTGTTCTTTTTTCTTCTCTAGTCAGGAAATAATGTATAAAGATTTCATTTTAGTATTTTTTTTTTCATCAGGTTACCAGCAGACCTATAATGCTGTAGGTTGTTACAGTTAATGCTACTATGTTGCAGTCTAGTTGACCTAGTGGTTCTTGGACTGAATCCAGTCCCAGCATGACCTCCAAAAGGGAGGAAAAGTAGGAAGTTTTTCGCTGGAGCAATATAACTCTTCAAACGTTTTCTTATGGTTGCCATTGAAGAAAATATGAGAAGCCTTAAGAAGCTTCTGGAATTGTAACTTTCATAAAATTGATTTCTTCATTTGACCCATTTATTGTACATTTGCTGCTTTCAATTAGACTCAAAAGTTATGGGCAAGTATTTGGACTATGAACTTGTTGGAAATGTTTGAAAAATAGTGACCTCAAGTGAGCTACATCATTTGAAAAGTTCATTGGTTTAGTGATCCTAAATTTTTTTCAAATCTCAGCCTTATATCTATGATTCCGAGTTTTTAGCACTCGATTATACAGTTATGTTTTATATGGTATCCCAGGCTGAAGCCCTTTTCTTGAACTGTATAGATGATTCATATTTACATCTAGAAAATTACCATTGGGCAGTATCCTTATTGATAATTTTAAATCATGAAATTGTTTCAGGATGATCTTGCACAAATGGGTGTAATGATTCGCCACTACAACAACAAAGAACTGAAGGGCTACGTCAGGGTCTCTGTTGGAAAGCCTGAACAGACTGATGTCTTAATGAAGAGTCTTTACATCTTGAGTTGATTCATTACCCGCATGTCCTAAATTTGGTGCAGTCCACACAATTGACTACAGGATGCTTCGAATCATGTCTAAATGAGAAAGCGGTTCTATTTTCTACAGCATTTTGGTAAAAAAAAAAGTATTTTATAATTTCTGGATGAGGATGAAATGTGTCCATGAAGGCCTTCAATTACATTCATTGTATAAGATTTGTCACTGTTGACTATCCCTTATTGTCTGACAATTTCATTCTCCAACGAAATTGTGCTGATGTTAAGAGTTACTGCTCTCTCTCTCTCTCTCTCTCTGTGGTAGGAATCTTATTTAAATAAATAAGACATCTTCTAAGCAAAGGAATTAAATCTCGGTTTCAGTCAGTTTCGTTCGAAACCTAGAACTATGTTTCTAAGTAGTGTCTATGTCCATTTTTCTTGCAATACCACATTCTTACTGCAGTATATTAGTGTATTGGAATGCCTATGTTCGTCTAGCTGGAGCTTCAGTTCTTCAGATATTGGAGAAAAAGTTTTAAGACAGTTGTGTAGGTGGCGTCGAGTTGTCAACAGGGCCAATCTTGAGCATCATCAGCTAACCAAGAGTGATGCTGGGATACCGGACAATGTTGCAGTTAGAATAGCAACATCATCAAAGTTAATCCCTTACATATTTATCCCAAAAAAGAACGGGCAAACAGGATAGAGTAGATATCTCAGATCCACATCCTCTCCTCCAAGAGAATCTGGAAGAGAGGTGGTGCTCCCATTGGGTGGATGGCATCTGGGGTTCGAGTGAATCCAAACCCTCTATCCTAGCCGACACCCCTTTGTCGGCTCGGTGTTGGCTCGGATGGAGGGCTCGGCTTCATCTGAGCCCCAGGTGTCGTCCATCAAAATGGGGCACCACCTCTCCTCCAGATTCTCTTGGAGGAGAGGATTTGAATCCAGATATCTCTGTCAAGGAGCCTCCTGTTTGTGATCTAGCTCTCCAAATTAAGATTTAAAAGATCAAACAATGTAATTTTGTACAGCTTCAGACCATCTCAGAAGGGATTGAAAAAGTACTTGATATGGGGTTCAGGAAGTGTGTATTTCAGTCTGATTCTAGAAATTCTGTAGACGTAATAGTTGGCAGAAAAAGATCTCCTTGGTCCTGGGCATGAGTTTATTTAAATGGAACTGACTGAAAATAAGCAAGACACAAACATAAAGGAGTTGTTGGATTTGAAGTGACCAAGTTTTTGACGAGGATGCCCACACTTTTTAACTTGTTCGAGTGGTTAGCTGAATGCTCCCCTTCGCTAGAGGGGCGAGGTTTCTTCTCGTCTTCGAGTCCCCTCTCCTGCACATATTAGGTGCGCAGCCAGTGGCCAGCCTATCGGGCCCCAATTCCCCTCAGAGAGCACCATTGTGGCTGTGGCCCCCATGGGACAAAAGGAAAAAAAAATTGTTGTTATAGATCTTCATTAGGGTGGATGTGGTGGTACACACTAGCCATGGATCTCTCATCAAAGAAGTACAAGAGAATTTAATTTGCGGGGCGATAGTAACCACTCAGAAATTAGTAGTACCTATCTGATACATGCAACTAAATGAGCTGTTACCGTTACATGCAGTTCTTGGTGGGAAACCAGAGGTAGGTGCTGAATACGATGCCACCGCGCCATAGCATACCTTCAGTTACAGATACAACTCTTACCAAACTTCCACCAGTTGATACAACTATGGTATTGAATTCAGACTGTTACATGGAACAAATGTTTGGCTTCGACGCATCTGCAGAAAACGGTAAGAAAATATGAATCCAGTCCATCTCTGATGCTTCTTACTTGGATATCTGTTTCAGGAGTCCGGAAACTGAAGCACAATGCGTTGACTCATATTTGCATCTCTCACAGCAAGATTGCAATTTTTCAATGACGTGCCGGCACCTATAACATTTTCCAACATAAAATCAATATCATCCGACTGATGTCAACAAATTCATAGGGAAGAATTTTTTTGCATGTTATGCTTTTGATAATAATTTAATTTCTAATCAAGAGATGAGTTCACTACAAATCCATAGGGGCAAAATATGTCAGATATATGCTTATATGGTTGGTCCAAAAACTGCCACATGACATGTTGATGGTGTGTGAATTTTGTGGACAGATAAACCCCAAAGTTCCCTGCCCACCTATCAACTTTCAGTCCAATTGGAGTTGGCCAAGTAACAAAATAAAACTTAAAAACCCA
The DNA here is from genome assembly GCA_028583415.1 of Protea cynaroides. Classification (NCBI taxonomy): domain Eukaryota; kingdom Viridiplantae; phylum Streptophyta; class Magnoliopsida; order Proteales; family Proteaceae; genus Protea; species Protea cynaroides. The sequence continues at coordinate 34,271,132 of CM053271.1, forward strand.
ATTATATGTGAGGATTATAGGAGGATGCATGACAACACATGGAATGGCTTGAAACACATGGGTGCATGGACATACAGGGCCATGTATCTAATTGAATTTGAGTAAGGAACTTGACAGAAGGCCAATCCAGGAGTCTTTGCTTCCATCCAATGGCCAAAATCGCTACATGGCAAAAATTACATGGGCCAACAAAAAAAACACTTATCTGGTTGGGCCATGAAGTTGCAGGTTTCCCATATGAAAATAAGACAGGTTTTCCCGCAGGTCCAAGAAACTTTTCTGGTCTTACAACTTATTTTTGCAACAAGGAAAGATAATGTGGCAAGTCTGACCATTGCATATCAGAGAGATTAACTAGATATGTCACATGTCAAATTTCAGACCCAAATTCAATCATATTATCCATGTAAACGGCATATGCCTCCCTTGTATGTCCATGCACTCTCTGTCGTCTATGCATCTTTTTGGCAGTCCCAGATTTTCAATGCTTTGTTTTGCTACTTGGTAAATTCCATTTGATCTAACTGACATGTGAGCAGGAGTTGGGAAATCAGTAATAGTAATAGATAATAATGCTGCCGCTAATGATGTTGAAAATATTGAGCTTCAGTTTTCCTGCAAGGCCCACTTAGGTAGGGCTTCCTGCACTACCTAATTATCTTCATGTAGAAGTTCAGTTGGGCTCCATATTCTGTGGATAGGTAGACCCCAAGGTTCCCTACTCAGGTATCAAATTTCAGCCTAAACAGAGTTTGCCAAGTGGCAAAAATGGAGCTTGAAAAGCCTGGATTATGAAGAGTGCAAACTAATGGTCACAGTACTAGTTAAGCACGCATGGACATACAAGAGGCTGCAGACCAATACATGGGAAGGTATTTGATTGAATCTGGCTCTAAAAACTTTGCTTCATTATCAATAGTTGTGATAGACACCACGCATCCATGTTGCACAATGACAGCAAGCACAGCAGGAAGCTTTTCATAAGTAGGTAGCACAAAGGTCTTTTAGTACTGATATTAGCAAAATTCTCCAAACCTTGATATGTACCCCTGTGCAAATGGCCTTAAAATTTAATAGAAGTAATAGGTTCTGCGGCTAAATTTGTAGAAGCCACTAAAAATAGAATATTTATTTTTCGCTATCTAATTATGAAAAAAAAGGACAAAATTAAGCACAGTAAACAGAAAATCTCCAGTGTTTGGTGAAGCCTACTAGATGTAAAATCTTCTCTGTTTCTCAAACATTTGGTACGGGACAAAAACATAAGATCAAATGATTAATTAAGGTTGTGTATAATCATTATCTAATGCTAGCACTGAATCAAGTATGAACAGAAGAACTACATCAAATGATTAATTTAAGGTGGTTGTGGATACTCATTATCTATTGTTAGCACTGAACAAAGTATGAACAAAAGAACTATTACTCACAACATTGGGTCAAAATAATCAATATTTTTAACTTTAAGGGAAGGACTCGTGGTTGCTGAAGCTCTCTTATCTCCACTTTGTTCGGCCAATTTGTATTTTGCATCATTCCTTTGCTTTGTCAGGTCTTACAAACTTTTCGAGTTGTCAATTTCTCAGTATATTCAAAAGGCTTGCGCTGCGTTTGTGGCGGCGTGCCTTGGAAAGCACGTGGTCCATTGTTGGGCTTCTAACAAGGTCCAGCTGTGCCTCTCTGGTTGCCTCACGAAGGAGTATTGTATTGGGATATACATTATGGCAAAGTGGATTAGGATGATGTCACGGAAAGCAGGATTGCTTTCAACCGCGCAGGATTGCTTTCAACCGCGTTATATTTAAAATGTTGTGCGGTAGCCTTAATGCGAGTACGGGCGGGCAGCTTTGAGTTGCATATGCCTTTGCCGCATCCGATATCCCTAACCAGAGGCAATCGGCCACTAAGGTTCCGTTCGGTCCTCTTCTCCATGGGTTTGGTATATGAACGTGAGAGCAGAGCAGGAAGTTATAGCATAAGAAATCCTTCTATCTGCCTGATTCTTCCTTGTTTAGGTAGCTTGCTCGCTTCGCTACTTCTTTATTTGCTTTCAGGTATCCAGCTAGCGGATTCTGATCTCAGGTTTCGACTTTGATTGAGCAGGCTGCTTGCCCGGTGGTAGAGTAACCAAGTCAAACTTCGTTTGCCTTTTCTAAAGCTTTTGATCTACGACCACCCTGCCTGCCAACAAGGTTGACTGGTGGCCTCTTGATAAGACGTATGCTCAGAATATGAATGTTAAGAGTGGCTAAAAACATACGATGAGAAGTAGAAAAGAAGACATCATATGAAACAAGGTGGCTATAAGGAGATCGAGAAAATACGAGATCGGTATGAAACAAACTTCTCAATGGGATACCTACCTAAACGCCCTGTTGCGAGCTGAATGGCATATTGTAGAAGGATCTGTAACAGGGTCTGACGGCTTTGGTGAAGAGGATGGGGGCAACTCTGAAGACGTGACTAACCATTTAGTGCACTATCCATTAACTCTTCTTCCTCTTTTTTTTTTTTTTTTTTTTTTTTTTTTTGGGGGACAGCAATAAAGATTATGGACACTATCAAAACCTCCGTAGCTTCATGCAAGAAACATGCCTAGGTATGCATCTAAAATCTAAACGAGTTCCCTGAGCTTTTGACAGACCAACCAGGAGGAATTCTACATTACTATCTGAAAGATTGAAAAAATGCAGCACGCCAATCAACACATTTCCACCTCCGAGCTGTAACTGAGGGCTTGTAACAGCATGGAAAGCATAGTGTATCAAGGAACTACTTTAACAAGAATTCAAATGTCACAACCTTATGAAAGTGACACGGTTTCATAAGCCTTGAATTCCTCATGTGAGACTTGTGGAGTGGTAAGAGAAAAAGCTCTCCTCAAGAAACATTTGACACACATTAAAGCGATGAAATCCCAACAAGACATGGTTTCATAAGCCTTGAATTCCTCATGTGAGACTTGTGGAGTGGTAAGAGAAAAAGTTCTCCTCAAGAAACATTTGACACACATTAAAGCGATGAAATCCCAACAAAGTTTATCGAGAAAAAGTAAACCTCCAACATGCTAAAAAAAGCTGCCTAATGAGCAAAACAGTGCTCACATCCTCCAGAATAACAACAAAAATCCATGAACAATAATAACACCATTTTGCGTCGGCAATATTGACCTCTTCAATTGATGAGTGGGGTATAACATCTACTAACTTCCTTATGCATTCTATGATGCGGACATCACAGCAGCCAGCTTTTGTATTTTGTTTTATTTTTTTTTATTTCTGTAAACTGTTTGTTTTAATTTCTATTTCTGTATTTTTTTTTTGTAACTAAATCCCCTGTTCACCGTTCACGTGAACAGTTCCCCCACACCCCTTTATTATTATTTTTTTTTTAAGTTTCAAGAGTTGTAACTGCCCATAGGCAGTTCCAACCACCCCCACCCCTCCACAGTTTGGTTGTGTAAGCCTTTAAAGGCATTTTCTTTAGTCTGTAATTTTTTATGCAAAATGAAATGAAAATGCAAATCAAACTCTCCCTCTCTCTCTCTCTCTCTCTCTCTCTCTCTCTCTCTCTCTCTCTCTCTCTCTCTCAATTTTCTCTTTCTTTCCCTCCCCCTGCATCAAATCTGATCCCCTGCCCCTCTTCTTCCTCCCTCTTACTTCTTAAGTCTAAATTTCTGAAATACTTAACCTCTCCATTGTACAGTCCACGAAATTGGTATTTTCCCATTGCTTTATATATACAAATCCGTTGGATAAGATATCTCGCCACAGTAGTATCTTGATACCCCCAGGAGGAGGAAAAAAGATTCTAAGGAATTAAAAAAAAAAAAAATTTGAAAAATTGGATCTATGTCCAACAGATTACACCTGGCAAGAAAAAGTATTTTGTTTTGGTTCGACCCGTAGTCACATATGAAATAACAGACGGAATAAATTTAGCAACGCTTTCCCCACAGGATCTGTTGCAGGAAAGGGATAATGTGCAACTTCGTCAATTATATCCTTTATGGAGGTTATTCGAGCTTTTCTTGGGAGTATGGCATGAGTTACTTCAGCGCTTGGTACTCGGACATTGGCTTGAGGCATTTTCTCTACCCCTTCTTACCCCTAAAAAGCAAGGTCACCTTGTGTCCTTGAACCGATAACCATCTTTCGGGCTAACTTAGCCTCCTCCGTCCCTCGGGAACAACAAGGGGTAGTACCGCCTCGTCCCGGACCATCGCAAGGAAAACTATAACCAAAATTTTTTTTATCTGGCATTAACTTGGAACCACATGCATCTAAAGCAGTTTTTACTAAGATCAACGTAGTTGTATGTAAACCTAGAGCAATTGTATGATGAATCAAAAAGTCTCCAGGACCTATTGTTAAGAATAATGAATTACTATTCTCATTAATAGCATTTAACCAGCCCGGCAACCATATGCTTCGACCCGCATTGAATGCTGGGCCATTGGTTGAAGATAAAAGTACATCGAATCCATATGAACTCTTACCATGAGCAGATTGTATCCATTGGGAAAATATGGGTTCGATCAAGATTTATTTCTCTGGAGTACCAAATGCCAAAAGCATGGGACTTACCCTTGACTTGGGAATGGAGAGGGGAAACATAGTATGTCACAAGAGCAAGGTGAGGTTTGGAACCGCGCTTACTGCGAGAGGGACGCCTTGCGAGCCGGGCTTGACGAGATGAGGCCTTTTGGTGAAGCCAAGTCAATTTCGGGCCACCAAACCTGGCAACTAATGAGAAGGCCAATTGGAGTAAAGGGAAGCGTGTACGTTGTCACACTCACTGCCTTCCAAAGGTGCCTAAAGGACAAGCCAGAGGCCGTAGAGAGATAACCCGGGAGCGGATTCCCCACTGGCAGGGGGACAGCATACAACATCTCGAGGCAAATCACGGCCTACAGGCAACACCGGCGAGCCTCGAGAAGGAAACCCTATTGGGAGTCATAGGATCCATAGTACCTGTAGCCTTTCGGACTTCATATTCATCATTTTTGAAAGTGGGGGGAAGGGATCTCTTTTCTGCAACGGAAAAAAGCCTGTAGGAAACCTAGACCCTAGGCTGTCCTACATCTAACTACTTTCTACCATGGAATAAAATCTCGGTGAGATCTCGCCAATCTCGCCATTCTCGCCATTAGCCGAGACGAAAACAGGGTCGATAACCCTTTTCGTCTCGGGAGATGCATAATCTTGCCGAGATCTCGGCGAGATTTCGGTAAATCTCGAAATTTCTCGCCATTTCTCACCAATTTATCGATGAGAAATCGAGAAATTGCTTTTTGTTTTTTTTTTCTTTTTATAAAAGAGAGAAGTCACTGTTCTCGGTCGAGAACTCGATCGAGAACTGCTGTTTCCTCTTCTTTGTTAGTTTTTTGAAGATTTTTTCATTTCTTCCTCATTCTTTCTTTGTTTGGACTTTTAACTTGCAACGAGTGGTTATGTTATTGTCTCATTTGCCATATTTAATTGAATATAATAGCCAATATTAACCTAAATTTACAACAGATTTCAGCGTTGGCTGTTAAAACATGGGTGTAAACCCAAACAACCACAAAGAGTCATTATTTTTACAATTTTATGCTCTATATGTGTTTATGTATGTAAAAATGAGGTTCCCCTGAAGTTGGAGACCTAAAAAATGTATTTTGGCCACCGAGACAGCCTTTTTAAACGGTCTCGGACAAAATGCAATGTCTCGGTGAGATCTAGGCGAGATCTCGGTTTCGGAGGAGGCCGAGACTCTTCCGAAACCCCAGATTTTAAACCTTGTTTTCTACCAAACCTCATTATGGAAAAGGTAATGGACTAAAATTCCAGGTGGGTTGGAAATGCAAGCTCAGAACCTGTCAAAGAAACGTCTGCTCCAGAACATACATGCATATAACCTTGCTTATCTAAATCCATTAGACTGGTATGAAACAATAACAATCATATTTTTTGAATAATTCAGCTCACTAAGCCTTATAACAAGTATTTGGGTCAGCTACACAAAATTCCTGGTTCACTGTTCCGCTTTGTTTCAGGCCAGATCTGCATATCACCCTATTTCGGATTACAATTAATCCATAGCCCACTTTTAAGACCACATTCCATAGCCATAGGTTAACAATAAGACAGAAGTTCCTCTAGGTGGTACAACTAGAGTGGAATCTCTACGCTGGTGGTTTATTTCAGCTATGTGTAGGCCTGACGCATCCAATCTGACCATTGAATAGATAGAGCACCATTTCGATCGATAAGGTGTTGATTTTGGAACCCATTTCAACCATTTGGTTCCTCTAGTGGATTTTCTACCGTTGTGTTTCCAACCATCAAAACAGTGAGACCTGAGCAAGTCTGACTGTTGATAGTTAGGGTACCATATGGATTGGCCGTCTGTAAAATTTTGAAGCCAAAACTCTATCACATGTCCCAACATGTCTTGAACGTTTTCCCTCATTGTCCAAGTCTTGACCAAAAGCAGCCTGTTGAGTGTGTGCCACATTGTCTGGTGCTTTTCCGGTGGAAAAAAGCATGAACCAAGGACAATATGGACAACCTGTCCACAAATAAAGAGAACCAAGTCAAACCAAGTAAACTGCCACCTAGCAGATAGAAGTGCCCAAGGTTCCAACTATAGATTCATTTATAGGGCATGGTCCATGCCCTATAAACGAATACAGCCTTGTGTCAAGGAATAACAAAACTCAATAAAGCTCTCCAATTTCCAAGAATTGGTGATCTGCCATATTTGAGCATTCACCAATGCCAATCAATCTTAGCCATATTAGACATATGCAAAGTATCCACATAAAATTATTTTAAAAAATATTATTGTATGTAGAAATACTGGCAAAAAAAATACTTAAAACAACATTACTATAGTGGAATTATGTTCTAAAAAGAAAAAAAAAATGAATACACAAAAGAACCATGACCCACTGTCATAAAATCAGAGTTGGATTTATTAAACAGTGTAGAGATTGTAAGAAAGTAAAAACAATCTGAGTAGTGGATTTCTCAAATTTTCCTGATTTTCCTTATTACTTACTCCATGGAGTTGAGATGACACACCATTGAAGAATACAAAGCCCAGTTGAGTCTACCTCCTGCTATATCACCATGCCAAATTACTAGACGTTCAATTATTTCTAGTAACCAAATCAGTCATTCCATTTCCATTGAAGATTAAAATATATAAAAAAGGGGAAGGGAAAGGAGAAAAGAAGAGGGGGGGAGTAAAACCAAAATACAGCTATAGTTTTTTTTAGGCCCCAAGGAGAGTGGAACTCATGACCTCTTTGAGGTGTTGGTCTTTACCAACTAAGCTACCCCCTTGGGGTTAATACAGCTTTAGCTTGGTGCTATTGGCATGGAAAAACCTAAATGAATATTACATCTTATTCTATTGCAGGCCATTATGAGCCCCGGCACAATGGTAAGGTTGCTTCATCGTGAGCTGGTGGTCACAGGTTCGAATTGGGAAACAGCCTATCTGCAAAGAGGGGGTAAGGTTGCATATATTTGCCCCTTCCCAGACCCCGTAGTGGCGAGAGTCTCGTGCATTGGGTGTGCCCTTTTTTTCTGAGAGAGAGAGAGAGAGAGAGAGAGAGAGGTTTCTAAAACATCAGCCTACACAGAAGAAGATCCAAAACCTTAGGCCTGCAATTTAAATATTAGGGTAAATTAATCATACCTCCCTTGTACTTTGCCCTAAGTTCAATCAATTCACTAAAGTTTCTAACAGTTACAACTGCTCCCTTTTAACTGAAGGTGTTAACCATAAAATGAAAAAAAAAAGTAAAAATAAAAAATCAGATTTAACCTTAATGGCCATTTCTGCACACTTCATCATCGTCATCATCGACGTCTCACAAGCTCAATACAGAGAAAATCATCGCCGGTGAATTCGAGGTAGAATCGGGAGGAAACTTTTCAAACTTATATTGAATCATTACTAATAAATAGTAACCTTGCATCAACGCATCTTTGAACGATGGTCACTGTCTTCGACCAACTTTCGGAGTTGAAACAGCATCACTTGAAGAAACAGATGGATCCTTCTTCTCAGGTGACGCTATTGTTGGCGGAAATCCAAGAACAACAAAGCCTCTTAAGGGCTTATGGAATCATGGGGGACAAGTTTGAGTCCCAGTTGAAGCTCAAGGGTTCTAAGATTACCTTCCTCAGAGAGAAACTCAAGGAGTCTGAGGCACAAAGCAGAGTACTAGAGAAGAAATTAAGCGCAAGGGGTTCCAGTGGGCCTCTTTTTGTCCTTCTCGATGATATAAAATGATTCAGGTATGTTCCCATTGTCTTCTCCATTGAAGCCGATGCAGGAACCATCGCTACCACTGGCACCAGTCTCCGATTTCGTAGTACCAAGGGAGAGAACAAATGAGGCACCAAGGACAACACAGTTATCAAGAGTCGATCCAAAATCAGCCTTCCATTTAACCAAAACACACGAATTGTTCCCTGGTTTTCTGTTTGGGAGCTCAATTCAAAGATGCTTGATCTCATTGAAGTTTTTTAAAACTTGTGTGGGCGAGTGATGGGTGACTCCACCTGCCTCCATATTGTCATCTTCAGCTCCCCCAACACCTCTACCACCACCAACCAGCAACGATGATGATGATGATGATGATGTAGAAGTTGACAAATTCTGCCAAAAACAAACTGAACAAAGTAGGAGAAGACGCCACGGTTCTTATTAGTAGATGCAGTCGCGGAAAAAGCATCGTCGTTGGAGATGACGCAATCGATTCAAACCACAACGTTATCAACTTGAGGAACCAAGCCATGGAACCTATGAGTGATGACGCAACAGCGTCCCAAAGCTTTGACATCTCCAATCTTGTTAAAAACTATGAGTAGAAGAGAGTTTGGTAAACTGTCAAAATGGTTGATCTCTGTGTTGGGTTCTGAGTCCGTCTCTTGCTCTCGGTCTTTCTCTGTTTGGGAAGTTCTGTCGAGAAAAGTACCTGAGACAGGTTCAACCAAAGATGGAATCAGCCTTCTTTGGCAATCTGAACCAGAGGAACTTGGTGAACACTGGGGGTTACCGGAGACTATGTTCTTCGCAACGTTCACAGAGATGGCGAAAGAGGGTCTAGCTTTTACAATGCTTGGCATTCTTGTTCAAACCTGAAGCTTCGATATTTCAGCTGAGGAGACGATATAGGTTCTCTAAGGTGTACATAGAGACCGTTGCCGAAGACGACGCCCTGTTGTTGCCTATGGACATGGCGGGGTGGGATTCACGGTGATGTTGGGTTTCAGAATAGGGAAGACGGTGATATAGTGTCAACATTACTAACAAATAATAACCACTCAAAGCTGTGGTTGGGAGAACTTTGGCCACAAAAAGGGAGAAAGGGTTTGAATCTTACCCATTGTCTCTCTTTGGTTTCCTGAATGTCGCTAATCTTCCTTACCCAGTGGAGTTGTAGAGGCAAATAACTTTGGGGAAGTTGGAAGAAAGAGAGGTCGAGTCAGGAAGAAAGAGAGGTGTAGTGGAGTGGAAATAATGAAGGAAGACAAAGGGAGTATAATTGGACAGCTTAAGAGTAATTTTGTCCTTAAAACTTTGAGGACAAGATGACATCATCAACTAACAGAAATCAATAAATGGACTGGGGCTGTCTATAATAAGGTTTTGAAATTAGGGAAAGTACAAGTAATTGTCTGAAACTTTAGGGTAGGGGTAGGAATTAGGCCATAGTCCAGGGGAGGTACGAGTAATTTACCTTAAATATTATTATTGAAGAAAGACAAAATATATAAATTATGCTAAAGTCTTACAACAAACATGACCTTAAAAATAAGACTCATGTAGCTAATGTCTTTATATGGGAAATGGATAGGCTTAGTTGAGCTGAGTTGTAGTGAGAAAAGAGAAAAAGATACACCTAGATACCCCTTGGGGGAGAGATCGGACATGTTCTAAACCTTCACAAAATTCTAAATGCATTCAGAATTAGCTCCATAACATTATAAAGCACAATCCAGGAATATCAGGGGTTCACAACCTTACCAACATAGTAAATGTTGGAGGTTTTATCAGGACAAGGGGATGGGACAGGGCACCTTATGAACTAGTAAAAAATATTAGTGGCAAGGCAAGATTTGTATGGGCTACTCCAAATCCCCAAGTGATTGGAGTTAAGCTTAATTCAGTCAAATTGGCAATTTCTTTCTGAACGAATTAGTACAGTTGTTCATTTTGAAGAGAAGCCTTTCAGTATTCATCTTTCAAGTTGGGGACCCAAATAAGGAGGTTGGACAGGCCGAAAGCCTGAAAAGGAGTGAACAAGTAGATTAATTAGTCATTAGAACTCAAAATTATTGATTGCATTTCAATCTTGAGTGAGCTAAAACATAGACCAAGAGTAACTGATGCAGTTTGATAATTGAAGAAATCTGGTTTAAGGTGTGAGACAGGCTCAAGGATGTACTGTCAGGAAAAAGCAGTATCTTCCTAGGAGTGTTCATAGCTCACACAACACAGTTCTCAAACCAAAACCACTTCTACTCTAGGAGTTTTCATAGCTACTCCCAAAAGCATGTGAATGGCTTAGGAGAGAATTGAGAGATCGTATATAATCCAGCCAATAAGAAAACTTAAACTTAAAAAAAAAAAAACAAGGGCATACTCAATGCACGAGGCTCCCACCACTGCTGGGTCTGAGAAGGAGCTTATGTACGCAGCCTTACCACTGGTTTGCAGAGAGGCGATTTCCAGGTTCAAACCCATGGCCACTAGGTCATAATGGAGCAACCTTACCGTTGCGCCGAGGCTCACCCTCTAGGAAAACTCTAACCTAACCTATTAAATCATCCGAGCTATCATCATAAGCTTCTAGCTAAGGATAAGAGAATGTGAACACCTCCAGCCACAATGGTTGACTCAAATTGTGAACACCTCCTTGTGTCCGCATCACCTAAACTTTAAAAATAAAAATAATTATATAATTGTCCCTCAACTTTCTAATCAAAAGATCATCTTACCCTAACAAACAAGATTTGGACTAATGCTTATCAAAGTTAATCCCAACCACATGAACTAAATTATGGATTGGTCCTGCAGTATCCTCCACACCCCCCCTCCTCCTTTGGTTCACAGAAACTCATCCTCAAATTTTGCTCAATTGATCTTCAATGTGCGATCAGTTGCATCTATCCTCCTTAATATAGTGACGCCCACAAACAGTCCACGATCCAACGGTACAAAATCAGCGAAATAATTATGTTGTTGAAACCACAGCTTGGAAGCACAAATTGAACTGGTTCAACAATCAAAAGATCAACCAATTTATGCTCCTCTATGGGTTGGTTTTCAACGACAACTGGTGTTGCTTCATCTTTCATCATCTAGCTGGTCTTCTTTCTCTTCCATCCACTGTTCAATGAGTGATATCAGCTTGTACAAAGCAGCATTCGAACGTTCAAATGTGGACAGTGACTGCCTTCTTAGTTGCTCAAGTTGTTTCCAATACTCCTCAAGCTTCTCACTTACTTTTTGTGAGTTTTCTTGCATCACTTGAAGTTCTTTATAATAATAATAATAAAAAAAAAGCGTCATATATGGATCTATGGTATTGACGGATGGATTTTGAGTAGGGTAAGCCAGGCTAGGGTAGACTCTTGATACCAAACTGATGCAATCTGATATCCGAAGAGATATGGATCCCAGATGCAAGACAAACCCAAGAATGTACTCTACTAGAGAACCAGACCAAAGAATAACCATTTTTAGTACTTGCGGCAAGCAACAGGAAAGTAATAAGAATAGGTTATCATAGGGGAGATAGAAGGAGAAGAAATAGGAGAGCTGTTTTGGGACTAAGAACAATACCTGAGAACAGAAACCTTAGAAGAAAAGAAAAGAGAATAGAGGCGAGGGGTAAAGGAAGAGCTCACAGCTCACAAAACTCAGTTCTCAAACTAAAACAACTTCTATTCCTTCATTATCTTCCTAGGGTGGTTACTTTTACTTACAGCTATTCCCAAAAGGTTGTGGTTAGCTTAGGAGAGAGCTTACTTCATCAAACCAATAATAAAACAATAAACTAACCTGTTATATCATCTAGCCAATAGGAAGCTTCCCACCAAGGAAAAGAGAGTCTGAACACCTCCAACCGCAATTGTTGACTGCAGAATGTGAACTCCTCCTTGTGTCTGCATCATCCAAAATTTAAGAATAAAAATATACATAACTGCCCCATTTTTTTAATCGAAAGACTGTCCTGCCGTGACATGCAAGACCTGAATTAATACTAATATTAATTCAAGAGACACAATCTGAATCATGAATTGCTCCTGCATTAGTACCCATGGACATCAAGCCTCATGACAAAGAATAGAACAAGAGTTACCCTAGCTTAAAGAATTCCTTTCATGTTTTGCATCTCTCTAAGTGGTATGAATCTATTATATCCTTTGACTACAGAATAACGGGATTGGAAAACACAAGCATCTTGCAGTGATTTTGGCTTCATGGTTATGGCTCTCAAATTGTTTTCTTACCATGATTGCATGCAGTCTTGTTGCATAGTATGCACCTATTTTAGTCTCACATTAGATTTGGTGGACAACTCCACCCGTGTTTCGCTGCCGGTCCCAAGCCCAGATAGAGGAGGAGGATTGGTGTGTTAGATTGGCAGACGACACCAAAAAAACATTAGCTAAACCCTTTTACATGAATTTACAAACTATATATATTCAACATAATGTTAGGGTGTTCTCCCTAAATGACGCATTACACTTGAACATGGGTGTAGAGAAAAGTGGGCAAGGGCCGCCGTGTCAGCACCCAGATGCGGTGACAAATACGCAATTCTTCACCATAGACGAGTGCGGTAAAAGAGCTAGCCCATAAGCGTTGGATTAGATTAGCATCTTGGAACATAGGATATTTAATGGGTAAGAGTCTAGAATTGACAGATGTTATGAGAAGGAGGAGGATTAACATAGCTTGTATTCAAGAGACTAAATGAAAGGGTAAAAAAATTAAGGAGTTTGATGACTTTAAACATTAGTATACGAGGGATAAAAGTAATAAAAGTGGAGTGGGCATAGTAGTGGATAAGGATTTAAAGAATGATATGGTGGATGCTAAAAAATTTGGTGATAGGATTACATCCTATCAAGCTTGTGCAGGAGAAAGAGACTGTCAATATAATTAAAGCTTACGCACCCCAAGTAGAATTAGATGAAAGTAGTAAGCTACAATTTTGGGATACATGGATGAATTAGTGCAAGGTTTATAAGGAGAGGTTTATAAGGAGAGAAGACTATAATAGGGGTGATCGTAACGGGACATGTTTGGAGAGATCGTAAGGATTATGAAAGTGTACATGGAGGATATGGTTTTGGAGAGAGGAATGAGGAGGAGACATCAGTTTTAGATTTTGCCTTGGCTTATGATTTATTAATTGTAAGCACATACTTTGAAAAGAGAGAGGAGCATTTAGTCACCTTTAAAAGTGGGCATAATATTAACCAAGTAGATTTCTTTTTAACTAGACAGTCCGACAGATAGTTATCTAAGGATTGTAAGGTTATACCGGAAGAGAGCCTAACCAAATAACATATATTAGTGGTCATAGACTCATAGATATGTGTCCCATTACATCAAGTGGTAAAAAAGGTGAGACTAATGCCCTAGGATAAGGTGGTGGAGTTTAAAAGAAGATACCTTGAAAGCATGTACTGATAAAGTGGCCTAACAATGAAATTGAGACTTTGATGAAGACACTAATGCGAAGTAGAATGAAATGTTTGCTTGTATTAAGAAGGTTGCTAAAGATGTCCAAGGTAGATCAAAAGGAAAACGACAGTCCTCTAGAGAGTTTTGGTTATGGGATGATGAAGTTCAAGTAACTATTAAGGCAAAAAAAGGCAGTTTTAAGATATGACAAAGGACTAAGGATGTGGAGGATCTAAAAATGTATAAATTTGTCAAAAAAAAAAAAAAATGAAGATAACAAAAAGCCAAGGCCAAGAAATATGAAGATTTTATAACAATTTGTTGAAAGCACAGAATAGGGACTGAATGCTTGGATGGTATTTAGTGACCAGCCAGGCCTTTTATTTATAATAAAAAAGAGGCGAGTAAAAAGACTACAATACCCCCCATGACCGACTATATTAATTAAGAGTCGGTTCCATGAGGAAAGGTCTATAATGCCCCTACGGCTTACATATTTCAATACTCCCCCTATATATATATATATATATATATATATATATATATATATATATATATATATATATATATATCCAACTTGACCAAATTAGGATGAAAAAATTACCCTTAGTGAAAACATCAATTAACTGATCTTCTGACTTCACAAAGGGCATACAAATTAGTCCACTCTCAAGTTTCTCCTTAATGAAATGTCTGTCGATCTCCATATGTTTAGTACAATTGTGTTGCACTAGGTTATGGGTAATGCTAATTGTAGCTTTGTAATCACTATACAATATCATTGGAAGACGAACAGGAACACCAAGGCCTTCTACTAAATTTCTGAGCCAAAGTAACTCACAAATTCCTTAAGTCATACAATGAAATTCTGCTTCAGCACTAGACCTTACCACAACATGCTACTTCTTGCTACGCCATGTGACAAGATTACCACTAACAAAAGTACCATAGCCAAAAACAGACTTCATATCAAACGATCCACCCCAATCAAAATCTATGTATGCCTTAATCCACAGATGATTATGAGGACATAAAAAAAATCCATTTTTCAGGAGTTGACTTCAAGTAATGAAGAATATGAAGAATAACCTCCATATGAGTAGAGTATGGATCATGCATAAACTGACTTACCAGACTCATAGGAAAGGCAACGTCTTGCAGTGTATTTGAGAGGGAAATCAACTTTCCCATAAACTGCTGGTAACGACCCTTATCAACTAGCTCACCATATTTATCCTTGAATCGAGTATTAGCTTCCAAAAGAGTGTCACAAGGATAGCAGTCCAATAAACCAGTCTCTGATAAAAGATCAAGGAAGTACTTTCTTTGAGAGAGAAAGATGCCCTTTGAAGATTGAATAACTTCAATCCCCAAAAAATACCTTAGCTTTTTTAGATCCTTTATTTAAAACTCACAACTAAGGAAGCCTTTGAGGTTGGAGATATTGTCATTATCATTTCCAGTGACTACTATATCATCAACATATAAACTATGAGAAGAGCGACTTTATCACCAGATCGCTTAATAAACAAGGTATGGTCGCGCTGCTTGTACCCTGTTGAAATCATAACCTTGTGAAACCTGCCAAACTATGCTTGAGGAGACTGCTTCAACCCATAACGTGCACGCTTCAATTTCACACTTTGTCATGAGTTTATAAGAAGAAAAACCTGGAGGAATGTCCATACATACTTCTTCATCGAGTTCTCCATGCAAAAACGTATTCTTGACTTCAAATTGTTGGAGATTTCATCCCAAATAAACAGCACATGATAATAGATTTTGAACAGTATTTAGTTTGGTAGCTAGAGAAAATGTCTTTTGTTAATCAATCCCATATGCCTACATAAAGCCTTTAGCCACAAGCCTTGCTTTATATCTGTCCACCGCCCCATTAATTTTCTATTTAACCACAAATACCCATTTATACTGGCAAGTTGAGCGCCCCAATCATGTAAATTGGTGTGGCCATATTTCAAAATTTCTTTTCATTTTTAAAGAGGTGAACGGCACTGCTATAAGGTATCATTAAATAAAGTCGATTGATTAAAAAAAAAAAATACCAACTTTGAACGTCCCTTAAGTAGGTTCCTTCAGTTCTTCGAAGATCACAAGTTGATGAAATTCTCTATCTACTTAATGCAAGTAAAGTGAAATTCTTAAGCCATTGAGGTCTTCATCTGTAATCCTATGGGTATATCTAGTGATGAATCCATTACTGCATCTTTCATGTTATAAGCCAAACTGAAACAGGACTTCAGGGTCAATCTGAAGTTACACTGTTTCAACTAGGAATCCATTAGCACATCTAACTTGTTAATAGAATATCTCTAACCTCATCATAACATCTGGTGCAGGGAGTTTTTCAGGAAACAAATTGGAGCACTAGGTAAGAAGTCCCGAAGCCCTTTCAAATATTATTATTATAGTTTGAAGTTCTTCCTAAATAGATCATGTGATAGTTATATATGCATAATGGTCAATAATTTTTTTTTTTGTGATTTTGATTAATGATCAATCTGATCAAATTTGGACATGGATCTGATATGTTAGGCTAAAAAGCAAGCATTTTGTCCGCTAAAAAGCAGGCATTTTGTCCGCTAAAAAGCAAGGCACTTTCTTGTTAAGTTCTCAATATTCTTTTCTTTGTCAGAAACCTAATAATTTATTACTTCTGGTTAAATTTCTGCAACTTAAGTGGTCTCCCAAAGTACAATGTGAATTTACTAAAACATGAAAAAAAAAATTCTGCTTAGTTCTGCTCTTTCAATAATCCAGATGGATATGATGTAAGTCGTTTGTTAGGAACTTAGGAATCATAAAGAACCCATCATAGCCATCTGCTTCTTCTATTGTTGCCTCTTTACATATTCTTCTGTTAATGAAGTTTTGATGTGTTTTTACCCCTTGGGCCTGTGTGCAGGAAAAAATGGTGGATTTGGAGGTGAGGAGAGCAATCAATGTGGTGGAGGCATGTGCACAAAAGAGACTTAATTATCTATGATTAATTATTTAAACTCATCTCAAAAGTTTGTGATTGAATTTTTTTCAGTGGCAATGCTGTACTAAAAGAAGAAGAGGCTGGTTCAGTGGTTCTTAAAGGAGAAAATAACTCTATGGAGCTGGTTCTAGAGCATGATTTAAAGGGGCCAGCTTCTTTGTTAACTCTCACAAATTGTAATAGCTAGGGGTAGTAAGTGAGAAACAACACCACCTCACTCCAACCCCCCACCCCCAATAAAAACACCCTTATCTCTTCTGGCCCTATGTTTGTTTTACTGTTTGTCTTTCATGGTCTGAAGTCTGTTCATGTAAATATCAAAGACTACCAAATGAAAATGAATGTAGAAAAGTACTCCAACATAGTGCTCTTTGACAACTTTGTTTTATTTGTGTATTTGAATGGTTGTTATATTATTGTACATACATTTCAAACATAATGTGGTGTATGCTGTACTGTAGGTTTCTGATTCAAATCGGATTTTTTTAAAAATCCGGCGGATTTCGGATAGGTTAGTTGGTAAACAGATTTGAATTCGGATAGTGGTGTATTTGATTCGAATTAGATCAGTTTACATCCCTATTGGCTACATATTTTTCTTTCAAGTGGAAATCACAATCAAAATCCTAGAATAACATTAATCGAAATAAAATGAATAAATAAATAAAGAAACTTTATTTTCTCAAAAGTTCTGCGCAGAAAATAGATTGTGCCCTACTCTTCATCTGATTGATCGTCCACTATTGACTAGGGTGAGTTCTGATGGATTTCTGTCTCAGGGTAACAATTTTGTCACCTTTGGCAGTGTGCATGTGCAGAACTCAGCCAAGGAACACCGAGTATGATTGGACAAGTGCAGCAAAACCCATCAATCAAACGAAGTAGAAATACTTTGCTGCAGAACAGGAATAACTAACATTTGCAAGCCTAGAACACAGCTACCCTCCCTGGTGCTTTTTTTCTTTCTTCCCCCTTCCCCCATAATTGCCTGCTCTGCTTGGTGGGTTATTCATATAAGGAATGAAAATTGATCAGAAAATAATGGCTAAGAAATATTAAACTAAAATGTGCCTACGTATTTAAATTCGAAGATTGTGTCTTCTGAAATAAGATGATCCCATTTGGTTTGCCATCGCATCAGCGTGCATATGGTGTTCACCACAAATGGACCCATTTCTCTGTATCACCAACTTGGACTAAATGATAGAAATGTTTAATTTCGCACAAATTTAAAATTTGTAATATTACTAAAAACCAATCACGACCGGAAATAGGTCCATTTTGAAACAAGATTGCATATGTACAAACAAAGAAGGAATTTCAAATGAGATCCCCATTCAATTCGAACCCAAATCCCAGCCTGAGGAAAACCGAATATCCAAACACAAGGATCATTCGGTTCGAAGGAACCAAAGCCGACCCATCAATCAAAGTGTAGCACCAGTTAAAAAACAGCAAATAAGTAGCACGAATTCTTACAGGGCAATTTGAGTTTTGATGATTCAACAACGTAGAGCAACAGAAATTTCTTTTTCCTGGTTTTATTAAAATAAAAAAAAAAAGGTCTGAAGAGAGATAGGCGCCATGAATTTTACCTCTGGGACATGAAATTGTTCTTGGAAAGGCAAGCTTGAATATCGCAGGCCTCCTTTTTGCAGGGCTCTTTGCTGGGCTGCGGCATCTCTCCTCTTCCTTACAGACTTCTCAAAATTCAAAACGCATAAAACGCAACTGCACGTATATCTGACGCAGCGTGCTGGAACCGACCTTTGGTCTGATTGTCAAATGTCAAATGAGGAAGGAAGCAACGTGGCTTGTAGGGTCTTTACAAAGGATTTCTATCTCGCTTCTCAGAAATCAACCAGTCACACTCACACATCCCCAGGTAAACTTCGAGGTCCCCATTGTAAATCGCTAAATCCCTTAAAAGAACCTTTTTCAGTGACATGTCGTCTACCCACCAATTATCCAGCTGGCATGCGGCATGCTTATGTAAGAAACCAAAGGCATGTCTCCATGTAGGGGTCCAAGCTTTGCCATATTGGTTCGAGCCCGCACAGACCCTCCCTGTGCTCAAACAAGACTTGGCTGAGACCAAGCCGATCTAATCATTGATGGACCATTACTAAAAGGGTTGGCTTATCTTTAACCCATAATGAATCAGATTAAATCGATTAAACCAGTAATGTGAACTTCCACTAGGCAACTAGCCCACATATGTATAACATCTAATGGTTTCCCACTTGGATTAAATTAATCATAAAACCACTATTGATCAGTGTGGTCATGGAATTTCATAGCACAACATATCGTCACAAAACTTCGATCTAGCCATCAAGCCTACCTGTATTGAACAATGGCAATACACATCAATATACGACGCATAATTTTCTGTCATTAAAAACAAAAGTTTACTTAAGAATATGAACCGCTTTGAGATAAACACATGAAAACATCATTTTCATGTAAGACCCGCACTCCATGAACTCGATCTAAACCTTTAATTCATGTCGTAACAGGTCTTCCAATCATCACCGGACCAGACGGGACAAGCAAATGACAATCAGGTACGAAAATGGACCTTAAACAGAGGTAAATTTTATACCTGTCTCATGGTACCAGTCTATGGTATAGGTCGACAGGTATGTCTGCGCAGGCAGACTAGTTAGATCCGAAAACGGATCTCTGTGGGTCCCGCTTGCCAAATCTCGAGCCTATGGACTTTCCTAACGTAGGGAAACTTCCTAAACCCCAACCTAGTCTATTTAAGGACTCTTAAACCTCCTTAGAACTTTTTGATTGTCTCTCACAAACCCTAGAGAGGAGAAAGAGATCGAAGAAGGAGAAGGAGCTAAGGAAGATGGGAGAGGAGCCGCCGTTGGACGAAGAACACCATAGTTGCGAACCAACGGTAAGTGCTTGACTTCTCTCTAAGTTAAGCATTATAGATGATTAATCATGAATTAATCAATACCATGCAAGGTGAGGTATTGATCTAAAACCCTTAAATTGTCGTCAAAGCCTAATACAATCGATAAATCCTAGATTCGCATTCTAGGCTAAGGATCATCGAAACTAGGACTTGAATGGAACATGAAACAACTTTAACTCATTGCTCAGACCTAAAATGCATAGGAGAAACCCTAGAACCAATAATGGGTGACCAACGGAAGGCGAACACCAAGATTGGTGGTCTTCCAGAGGCATACCGGTCGACCATACCGGTCGCACCATATGCAATCGGTACTGCGACTGGTACCTCTCGGGAGTTGGTTTGTGGGGGACCGATAGACCATATTGGTCGCACCTTTCCCCACAGTGCCGCGACCGGTATCTGCGACCGGTATGTACTTTGAGGGGTGTATTTTGATCCAGTTGGTTTTCGACTAACGTAAACCCTAAGAAACTAATTTTAATTTAACCCTAACATCGTGTAGGACCTTGTAATAGCGAGTTTGGATTCTGTGACGCGGAGCAAGCTAGCAATCAAGCGTTAGGTAAGGGAATTGGACCTAAACCCTAATAACTTAATAATAGTAAAACGTTGTTAATAATTATGATTCTGTGGAATGGTGTTTGTGCATACTCACATATCATCTTTACTTTCAATTAATATATTGTTCATGCATACTCGCTATGCTGGGTTTGTGTGTTAGGCATGTGATTGTTTTCGTTGGTGTATGGAATGGGAAGGGCCTGGGGTCTTGGATCATTCCTTACACTAGCTTAGCATACTCCAACTATATGAGCATTGCAAAATGGTTTGGGACATATGTAAGTCCTCCTGCCCAACTGGTAGGGTGAAAAGTGAGGCTTTTAGCCAAATCACGCCGTTATAATGCCAAAATCTTTGAGTTTTTCACTATATCTAATATCTTGCTTATTTATCGGTGTCTTTGCAGATAACATGGCTTACACCAAAGTTCCCAGAGCTCATGATCCTATCCGCTTCCGGTCTAATGAAGCAGAGGCTCAATATGCTCGTTATGAGTGTAAAAAGGTGGAAGGGGGCCGTTGTATAAACTTGGCTAATCTAGCCTTGTTTAATGTAGAGGGTGCTTTTGGTGACATGAGTTGGCTCCCCGTGATTTTGTATGAGGCTTGCACCTGTCCTTCTCTGGTGAAGCAGTTTTATTGCAACCTTCAGGTAGTGGGTGATCCAAATGATACAGACAGGGGTAGAGAGCTCAGGATCACCAGTTATGTTAAAGGGGTGGAAATCTCCATTAACTACCAAGAGTTGGCTAATCTCCTGGGTATTTCAAACGACGGCCCCTTGGTATACTGTGCACCTAAGGAACCCCAGTTCCTATATTTGATGATGCGTGCAGAGATTGATCGCCAGCTTCTTAGAGATGATAGCTGGGAGATGAAGGCAATCAACCTACGGTCGAAACCTCGGGAGTACTGCAAGATTATTCAGCACAACCTGATTCCATAGAGTGGGCATTATGAGAAGATTTCCCAGTTCACCCAGTATCTCTTGTATTGCATCTGCACTAGGCAGTCCGTCTACCTTCCATATATTATCATCAGGACGATGAGCCGTGCTGCGATGCCGGGTCAGATAGGCAACCTGCCCTATGGGCATTTGATCACTACTCTGCTCACTCACCTGCATGTCGACTTAGTAGATGAGAGGATTCATGAGGATACCTTCTCGTTTGACCTTGACTGGGAGGCCATCTGCAAGATGGGGATGCGAGATGCGCAAGTCAGTGACGAGGAGAGGAAAGCTATGGTGCGTCCTCGCACTCGGGTCGAGATAGCAGACGCTGAGGCGGCAGCAACAGCAGCAGGAGTCCATGGGGGTGATGCTGAGGATGATGATCGTATGTACATGGATGTGGACCCCATACCTCTTCCATCACCATTGCATTCCATTGGAGCTGGCCCTTCTCGGGTTCCTTCTCACTCAGTTGGTCCTTCGCACCCACCACCAGATGACGTGATGAGGTTGCTGCGTAAGATTAGGGAGGCCCAGCGAGCGTTTGATCAGCGAATGGCCGATCTGGCAGCTAGTCTTTAGGTGACCCAGACTCAGGTAGCCTGGTTGACTAGAGTATATGCTGAGGACTATGACCGAGATCGTGAGGCACCTCCTCCTCCATGATGCATTCTTTTTATTTTTTCCTTGTACTACAAAGTAACTGTCCGGATTGTGGACCGTACTCTGATTTGTATATTATTTTTATTTTTATTCGATGTGTATATGAAACTTGTTTCTCATCTTAATAGTGCATTATTCACTTTCTTAATTTTTGTCTCATACAACACAGGTGCTTATAGAGTGTTCTTATTACAGCTTTTAAATTTTTATCCTAACTCAGTTCACGAACTTTTATAGAAGTATACTGGTTTAATAGACAGAGCCCGAGAGCTCTGATACCAAGTTGTCACACCTCAATTCTGCACCAACCAGAATGGTGTGATGAACCGTCTATGATCCAACGGTTCAACTAGGATCTCGAATAGGCTGTGTCCTTTTGCTTAAACCATACACATCCACAACCATAATCAGAGTAAATAAACAATAGCGGAAGTCGTTAATACTAATGAACTGAGTATCTAATAGTGATAACATAAATAAAATATCCAATTATCTCCAAAGGACTATGACGTAAAATAAAATATATTAATCAATTACATCTTCTGAATAATCCAACTAATAAATCTAATCAAAGACGCATGAGTTGCACTCGCACAACGAATCATGTGACTCCATCATAGCTTCTGCATCTATTGCCGCAACATGCTCGTACATTGGAGCATTCATATAATCTTCTACTGTAGTACCTGCATCATCAACTAAAAATATTCGACGTCGAAAGGGTGAGCACACATCATGGCTCAGTGAGCAAACAAAACAATGCAACAAACATATGCATACATTCAATTCATATCTTCGGTCTGGTTCATAAGTTTACAATGTGCAATAGAAAGAATAGGTGGCTGCCGCACCTCTATACACGAGTGTGTGAAGCCACCCAATGGATCAAACACCATTGCCGTCTCACATGCACCCATCATGGAATAGAGATAGAGCTAAAGTGTCCGGATCAAACATTACATGACACTTCCCCTGATGCCCTACCCATACCAACACATAAGTTTGGTTGCCGAAGGTAGCCCTTGTTGCAGTTGCAATCCTCGCTTTTAGCCCCTATTGGCGAGGGCTTACAAACTGGGCTCGCAACTAACCAGTCCTAATGTTAAACAGTGTATCCAAGGCCTCACCCCAGCATCCCTCAATACGTCCATAGAGATAGAGCTAAGGCCCCCCGACAGAGTCAGAGACTACACGGTCTGAGACCACCTCCATTGATGCCCTACGACGTAATAGTTCTACTAAGGTAATGGCGATACGACGATGTCAGTGGACAAGACTTGAGTAGAGATAGAGCTAGAGTCTGGTGACCAGGATGAACCACAATGTCATGTCCTCTCCCTGATGGCCCACTCGCATCAAGTACACTAACCACACACATAAATTCACATGCCTATTCCTCGCATCATCATCATCATCATGTTATAAATAAACTGAATTAAATATGAATGAACAGTAATAACAGGAATATTGGATGACATGTGATATGCACAATACACGCATACAAGCATAGAATCATTCATGGCATTGGACTCAAAAAATAAAAAATAGTTTATTATTAGCCAATTAGTTTAGGTCTTGTTCCCTCACCTTTGATTGATAGTAGATCCTCGTTTAAGCTTTGTAATTCACTTTCAAACCACTTGGAAACCTAACAAATTTATAGATTTAAATTAGAATTAATTTCCATGACTTTAGACTAACATAAACTGAGGGGTCGCAGGTGTGGCAGTACCTGTGGTCTTAGTTTCTGCGACCACAGGAAGTGGGGTCGCAGGGTGTGGTCGGATATACTCTGACCACACGTGCGACCACACCCTCCCTGAAAACTTCCCGAGGGCATGTGGTCGAACATGTATGTCTCGTGTGGTCGCACATCATGCGACCACACGTGCGACCACACGTGTGTTGGTCGACCTTTCACTCTCAATTCCAATCCTCCATGTTTGGATTCCTTTGGCTTATCATCATGGTCCTTCCTACAATTGTTCTATGGTTCAAAACTATTATTTTATACACCATCCATTGTCCACATAATTTCCTCCATGGATTCTCTTGGAATTTGTCAATGGATGGATGGTTTGGGTTTCTCCTAAATCCTATCTTCTTTATAAACTATTTTAGGCTCTCAATTTATCATGGAGAATATGTCCATACCTTAGGCTTGTTGAAGATTTAGAGTTTTCTCTGAATTTTCTTCCTCCTTAGTCTTCCTCTTCAATTTTCCTTCTCTTCCTTCTCTTCTCTTTCTCTCACTTTCAATTAGAGTTCTAAAGGAGTGAAAGAGGCTAAGGAACGTCCTATTTATAGAGAAAAACCCTCCATAATATGTCCTAATGGGTTTAGGAAAGAACCCCCTTCGAATTAAGAAGGTTTCCTAATTTTCAATTTTGACTGGGTTCATGTGGTCGGAGGTGGGGTCGTAGAATCCTTCGACCACACCTTCTGAAATGTCCGACCACACGACCAAAATTCATGTGGTTGGACTATTTTGAGGTGTGATCGGTCACACTTGTTTAGATATGCGACCACACGATCATAATCGACTGTTTTTGGGTTGATTTTCATACCTGGTCTTGTGGTTTCTTCACGCACTTGGTCCACTTGGCTCGACCATGATAGGTAGACCTGATACAAGTTGGTAAGACCGATTAATTCGATATGGGTCTTACAACTCTCCCCTCTTATTAGAAATTTCATCCTCGAAATTCGCACATACCTTTCGAGTCGAAAAGGTGAGGATATTGCTTTCACATAGCATTCTCTTCTTCCCATGTGATCTCTTCTATATCTTGGCTTCTCCAAGTGACCTTAACATAATAAATGTCACGTTTGCGTAGGCATTAAACCTTTCGGCTGGTGATTTCAGTTGGTGCTACTTCGAATGTCAAATCATCAGTTAGACCTGGTGGGTCCGCTGTTAAAACGTGTGTTGGATCTCTGACGTACTTCTTCAGTAATGAGATATGAAATACATCATGCACACTTGACATAGATGGAGGTAGTGCTAACTGATACGCCACTTTTCTACGTTTAGCGAGAATCTCATATGGCCCGACATATCTCGAACTTAGCTTCCCTTTCTGTCCGAATCATTTTAAACCTCGCATAGGTGATACTTTCAAAAATACCTTATCACCTACAACAAATTCAAGGTCTCGACATCGAGTATTTGCAAATTATTTCTGACGATTCTGAGCTGTTTTAACTCTTTCCTTGATAATGTTGACTACTCGACAAGTCTCTTCAACAAATTCTGGTCCAATGATACTCTGTTCACCAACTTCATTCCAAAACAAAGGAGTTCAACACTTCCTACCATACAGTCCTTCATAGGGTGACATCTGTATAGTATCCTGATAGCTGTTGTTATAGGCAAACTCGATCAATGGTAGTTTCTCATCCCATGAGCCTTTGAAATCAATAACACAGGCTCGAAGCATATCTTTTAAAATCTGAATGGTACGCTCCGACTGTCCATCTGTCTGAGGATGGAATGCAGTATTGAATTTCAACGTTGTACCCATAGCTTTCTGTAATCCTTCCCAAAATTTTGAAGTAAAGCGTGGGTCTCTATCAGACACAATGCTTTCAGGTACACCATGTAATCTGATAATATTATCCACATATAGCTTGGCTAACCTCTCTAGGGTATACTGAGGTCGTATAGCTATGAAACGAGCTATTTTAGTCAAACGATCTACAATCACCTAGACCGCGTCAACTACTCGGGGAGTCAATGGTAATCCGGTGACGAAGTCCATAGTGATGCAGTCCCATTTCCATGTTAGTTCTGGCAGTGGCTGCAATAATCCTATAGGTCTTTGCCGTTCAGCCTTTACCCTCTGACAATTTAGGCATTGAGATAAAAATTTAGCTACATCTGCTTTCATTCATCTCTACCAATATAATTTCTTCAGATCATGATACATCTTCGTACTTCCAGGATGTACCGAATAAGTGGTGGTGTGAGCTTCCTTCATTAGTCGGTGTCTAATGTCCAAATTTTTCGTTTCAAGAACACATACTCTTCCTTTGTACTTCAGTACCTTTTCAACGTCCAAGGTGAGCTCAAGAATAGTCCTACCTTTTTCGATGTCTTCTTGTACCATTCTCATATAAGGGTCTGATCTAATAGCGACTTTCACTTCATCTAGTATATAAGGTACAATCTTCAATGTTGTGAACATATTTGAAAACCGATGAATAAACCCTTGATTGGTTGATCCGTCCGGTGCATCTATCACGAACTGCTCATTACCATGATGGAATACTTTTCCTGTAACACACATTGCCGCAGTCGTGTTAACCTCTCCTTGAGATTTTATCATTGCTTTTCTGCTTAGCGCATCATCAACTACATTAGCTTTCCCTGGATGATACTGAATATCGCAATCATAATCCTTCAATAATTTCAGCCATCTTCTTTGTCTCATGTTCAACTCCTTTTGATTAAAAAGATAAGTGAGACTCTTATGATCTGATTTAATCTGAAATTTCTCTCCATACAAAGTCTCCATATCTTGATAGCATGTACTACTGCTGCTAATTCCAAGTCATGAGTGGGATAGTTCTTTTCATGTGTCTTCAGTTTTCTTGAGGCATACGCAACTACTTGTTCTCCTTGCATAAGTACACATCCTAAACCCAACCCAAACACATCAGTGTATAAGGTAAACGGTTGTCCTGGAATAGGAATAGTCAAGATGGGAGCAGATATCAATCTAACTTTCAATGTTTGAAAACCATCTTCACATTTATCGGTCCAAACAAACTTTTCGCCTTTCTTAGTTAAACTGGTGAGAGGTACGACAATTCTGGAGTAATCTTTCACGAATCGTTGGTAATACCCAGCTAAACCTAAGAAACTTCTGATTTCTGCAACACTCTTAGGTGCTTCCCATTTCACGATGGCTTCAATCTTGCTAGGATCCACTTTAATTCCTTCAGCAGATACAACATGGCCTAAGAAAGCGACCTCATTTAGTCAAAACTCACACTTTGTAAATTTGGCGTAAAGCTTTTCTTTTCTTAGTCGCTGCAGAGCGGCTCTTAGATTCATGACATGAGTTTCCTTGTCTTTGGAGTAGACCAATATAGCATCAATAAACACAATGACTGACGTATCCAACATATCATGGAATACTTGATTCATGAGTTCCATAAAAGTTGCGGGTGCGTTAGTTAATCCAAAAGACATGACTAAAAATTCATAATGTCCATATCTTGTTTTGAATGCTGTCTTTGGAATATCACCTTCCTTAATCTTTAACTGATGGTATCCTGACCGAAGATCAATCTTGGAGAACACCTTGGCACCTTGCAACTGATCGGACAATTCATCGATCCGAGGCAACGGGTATCGATTCTTGATTGTAAGCTTATTCAATTCCCGGTAGTCTATACACAGTCGAACGCTACCGTCCTTCTTCTTTACAAACAATACTGACGCTCCCCATGGTGATGTTGGGTCTGATATAACCCTTGTCCAGTAATTTCTGTAACTGTACCTTTAGTTCCTTCAGTTCAGTAGGATCCATTCGATAGGGTGCTTTAGATACTGGTGCGGCTCTGGGTATAAGATCTATAACGAACTCTGTTGCTCGATCGGGTGGTAGTCGTGGTAGTTCCTCAGGAAATACATCTGGAAAGTCACACACACCATCAATATCCTCCATTCGTGGTACTTCCTTGGTGAGGTCGACCACAGATTCTAAATACCCAACTCCCCCTTTCTCGAGACATTTTCTAGCCTTTAATGCAGAGAGGATGAGTTTTCGTTTACGGGGTAGTTTGGTTCCCGCAAAACTAAACACTGCTCCTTCCTTGTCTTTAAATGTCAGTTTCTTTTCTGTACATAATAGGTTTGCAGAATGCCGAGCTAACTAATCCATTCCCAAGATAACGTCAAAGTCTGCCATCTCGAGTTGAATCAAGGTTGCATCCAAAATCTTCTCGTCGATAAGAACTGGACATGGTCCATAACCTTTTTCTAATTCCACTTCTAATCCCATAGGTGATCGTTCAAGCAATTTGTAGTCTAAAGGCTTGAGGGGTAGATTTAGCTTCTTTCCAAATGTCACAGTTATAAAAGAATGAGTAGCTCCAGATCAAAGAGTACTCTAGCGGGTATGCCATTAATAGGTACGATACATGTGATTTGTTTTAATAAAGTCTACATGCTCACACAAGGTAATACAAAATGAAAGGTTCATGTCATACCTATGACACATCAGGCGATGCGGCAACATCCTCAGATGTAACTGCATAAACCTTTTCTTGCTGTAGCTGCTTCCTGGGCTTAGGACACTCCCTTGAATAATGTCCCATTTGATTACAGCTATAGCATTTTACTCCTTCATTGTTTTGCTTCTGTTGAGGTTGGACTGTTGGAGTAGTCTTGGCTGCAGCATTAAAGCCTTGAGTACGGAAGGGTTTAAATGTCTTTGTGTTCCCTCCGTTATAAGAATTTCCGTTCGGCCTTTTGATACCTCTATTCTGAGCAAAGTAGCTCTCTCTTTGGCTCGATTCTAGCACTCGAGCAATCTGTACGGCTTCATTATAAACTTTCTTTTCTAGGCCCAAAACAAGCTCCCTAATGCTTCCCCTAAGTCCCATGACGAACCTTCGGGTTTTAGTATTTTCCTCATGCATGCTAGAGGGAGCAAAGAAAAACAGTTCTTCATAACGCTGTTGATATGCATCCACAGTCATCTGTCCCTGATACAAACTTAGGAACTCTCTTTCCATAGCATCTCTGAAACTTCTGGGAAAATATTTCTCGAAGAATGCCTCTTTATAGATAGCCCAGGTCAATTGGGCGTGCTTTGTTAACAGATAACTTCGAGTAGACTTCCACCAGTGGTGTGCATCACCTTTCAACATAAATGTTGCAAATAATACTTTTTCCTCTTCATTAACCGTCATCATCATAAATTTTTTTTCCATTTCATCGATCCAGTGAGCTGGCCACAAAGGATCTGCTGGCTTGCTATTATCTTCCTTAGGCTTCATTTTCAGAAAGCGTTCGATTAGTCGAGAATGGTCCAACTGATACAGAGCATAGGCCCCATACATAGGTGGTTGATACTGGTAACTGCCTTGGGCTACCTCAGGGTTCTGTACTGGAGCTTGTGCAACTGGCGTTTGAGGTGCTTGGGGTACCATGTTGCTACCCCTGGTACTGTGCTAGCTTGTCTGGCTAGCATAGGTGTAGTATGTACAGCTGGAAAAACCATTCCCATAGCAGCTTACATATTGGCTTGTACTTGCTGTATTTACTGCAGCTGTTGTGCTAGGTTCATAACTACTGTAGCCAAATCTGTAGGTGGGGCTGGCAAGTTTGTAGGATTTGTCTGGCCATTAGCTCCTGGTGGTGCCATATTCTGATTCTCTTGTCCTTTAGGATTTTCATGGCTATCTTCCTCCACAGGTGGTGGTGGTGGAATTGGGTTACGTCTTCGCCTGGTTACTCTTCACCCAGTCATTTCCTGTTTCTGGTGGTGGTAGTGTCTGAAAATCATAGAACATGTGAGGCAATCATAATATACGTCATTCCCATGTCAAAATCCAACAAATCAATGTAAAATTCCAATTTTCCAAGTCATTCAGTCAAAATACTGTATTTTCCATCATGTGGTCGATGGTGGAGTCACAATATGTCCGACCACAGGGTATGCGACCTCACAAAACCCTGTCAGCTCACCGAGAGCCTGTGGTCGATCATGTGGTCAGAATATGTCCGACCACAGGGTCCGACCACACGAGGTTTGGCAACTCACTGAGAGCCTGTGGTTGATCGTGGGTTTGCTCGTGTGGTCGCAGATTTGGTCGAATTTTGCGACCACACGACTCCAAATTTTGGAGTCATTTCCCACTTTTCCTTTTTCTCTCAATTCAACTCGCTTCCACTGAGTTGCTACAGTGTCGACCACTCGTGCTTGGTGATTCTTTCTTCCATTCACGACCTCCGCTCCATTCCTTTAGGTATGTTCTCTACTGGTCCTCATTTTTAAGCTTTCAAAACTAGGTTTATCTCCATTTATAGCGTTTTCTTCAAATTAGAATTTTTTTAACCGTAAAAATTTGATTTTTATTGGGGGCTTTTTCTATTGGCCACCAAATGGACGAAAGCCCTCAAGAAAATTTGAATTTCATCGGTTAGTTTTTGAGAAACTTGAAATTTTCCATTTTTGACCTAATTTTTGAGATTTTTCTAAATTGTCAAAATTTCTTCAAATTTGATCTTCGTAGTTTAAATTTCCAATTGTATGAGCATTGCAAGATGGTTTGGGACATATGTAAGTCCTCTTGCCCAACTGGTTGGGTGAAAAGTGGGGCTTTTGGCCAAATCACGCCGTTATAATGCCAAAATCTTTGAGTTTTTCACTATATCTAATATATTGCTTATTTATCTGTGTCTTTACAGATAACATGGCTCACACCAAAGTTCCCAGAGCTCATGATCCTATCCGCTTTCGGTCTAATGAAGCAGAGGCTCAGTATGCTCGTTATGAACGTAAAAAGGTGGAAGGGGGCCATTGTGTAAACTTGGCTAATCTAGCCTTGTTTAATGTAGAGGGTGCTTTTGGTGACATGGGTTGGCTCCCCGTGATTTTGTATGAGGCTTACACCTGTCATTCTTTGGTGAAGCAGTATTATTTCAACCTTCAGGTAGTGGGTGATCCAAATGATACAGACAGGGGTAGAGAGCTCAGGATCACCAGTTATGTTAAAGGGGTGGAAATCTCCTTTAACTGCCAGGAATTGGCTGATCTCCTGGGTATTTCAAACGATGGCCCATTGTATACTGTGCACCTAAGGAACCCCAGTTCCTATATTTGATGATGCGTGCAGAGATTGATCATCAGCTTCTTAGAGATGATCGCTGGGAGATGAAGGCAATCAATCTACGGTCGGAACCTCGGGTGTACTGCAAGATTATTCAGCACAACCTGATTCCGCAAAGTGGGCATTATGAGAAGATTTCCCAGTTGACCCAGTATCTCTTGTACTGGATCTGCACTAGGCAGTCCGTCTGCCTTCCATATATTATCATTAGGATGATGCACCGTGCTGCGATGCCGGGTCAGATAGGCAACCTGCCCTATGGGCGTTTGATCACTACTCTGCTCACTCGCTTGAATGTCGACTTAGTGGATGAGAGGATTCATGAGGATACCTTCTCGTCTGACCTTGACTGGGAGGCCATCTGCAAGAAGGGGATGCGAGATGCGCAGGTCAGTGACGAGGAGAGGAACGCTATGGTGCGTCCCCGCACTCGGGTCGAGATAGTAGACGTTGAGGAGGCAGCAACAACAGCAGCGATAACAGGAGTCCATGGGGGTGATGCTGAGGATGATGATCGTATGTACATGTATGTGGACGCCATACCTCCTCCATCACCATTGCATTCCATTGGAGCTGGCCCTTCTCGGGTTTCCTCTCACTCAGCTGGTCCTTCGCACCCACCACCAGATGACGTGATGGGGTTGCTGCATGAGATTAGGGAGGCCCAGCACGCGTTTAATCAGTGGATGGCCGATCTGACAACTACTCTCCAGGTGACCCAAACTCAGGTAGCCTGGTTGACTAGAGTGTATGCTGAGGACTATGACCAAGATCATGAGGCACCTCCTCCTCCAGCACCTCCGGCTCCATGATGCATTCTTTTTACTGTTTCCTTGTACTACAGAGTAACTGTCCAGATTGTGGACCGTACTTTAATTTGGATATATATATATATATATATATTATTTTATTTTTATTCAATGTGTATATGAAACTTGTTTCTCATCTTAATAGTGCATTATTCACTTTCTTAATTTTTGTCTCATACAACACAGGTGCTTATAGAGTGTTCTTATTACAGCTTTTAAATTTTTATCCTAACTCAGTTCACGAACTTTTGTAGAAGTATACTGGTTTAATAGACAGAGCCCGAGAGCTCTGATACCAAGTTGTCACACCTCAATTCTGCACCAACCAGAATGGTGTGATGAACCGTCTATGATCCAACGGTTCAACTAGGATCTCGAATAGGCTGTGTCCTTTTGCTTAAACCATACACATCCACAACCATAATCAGAGTAAATAAACAATAGCGGAAGTCGTTAATACTAATGAACTGAGTATCTAATAGTGATAACATAAATAAAATATCCAATTATCTCCAAAGGACTATGACGTAAAATAAAATATATTAATCAATTACATCTTCTGAATAATCCAACTAATAAATCTAATCAAAGACGCATGAGTTGTACTCGCACAACGAATCATGTGACTCCATCATAGCTTCTGCATCTGTTGCCGCAACATGCTCGTACATTGGAGCATTCATATAATCTTCTACTGTAGTACCTGCATCATCAATTAAAAATATTCGCCATCGAAAGGGTGAGCACACATCATGGTTCAGTGAGCAAACAAAACAATGCAACAAACATATGCATGCTTTCAATTTATATCTTTGGTCTGGTTCATAAGTTTGCAATGTGCAATAGAAAGGATAGGTGGCCGCCGCACCTCTATACACGAGTGTGTGAAGCCACCCAATGGATCAAACACCATTGTCGTCCCACATGCACCCATCAAGGAATAGAGATAGAGCTAAAGTGCCCTGATCAAACACCGCATGACACTTCCCCTGATACCTTACCCATACCAACACGTAAGCCCCTATTGGCAAGGGCTTGCAAACTGGGCTCGCAACTAACTAGTCCTAATGTCAAACAGTGTATCCAAGGCCTCACCCCAGCATCCCTCAATACGTCCATAGAGATAGAGCTAAGGCCCCCCGGCTGAGTAAGAGACTATACGGTTCGAGATCACCTCCCTTGATGCCCTACGACGTAATAGTTCTGCTAAAGTAATGGCGATACGACGATGTCAGTGGACAAGAATTTAGTAGAGATAGAGCTAGAGTCTGGTGACCAGGATGAACCACAATATCATGTCCTCCCCCTGATGCCCCACTCGCATCAAGTACACTAACCACACACATAAATTCACATGCCTATTCCTAGCATCATCATCATCATCATGTTATAAATAAACTGAATTAAATATGCATGAACAGTAATAACAGGAATATTGGATGACATGTGATATGCACAATACACGCATACAAACATAGAATCATTCATGGCATTGGACTCAATAAATAAAAATAATTTATTATTAGCCAATTAGTTTAGGTCTTGTTCCCTCACCTTTGATTGATAGTAGATCCTCGTTCAAGCTTTGTAATTCACTTTTAAACCACTTGGAAACCTAACATATTTATAGATTTTAAATTAGAATTAATTTTCATGAGTTTAGACTAATATAAACTGAGGAGTCGCAGGTGTGGCAGTACCTGTGGTCTCAGTTTCTGTGAGTACAAGGCGTGGGGTCGCAGGATGTGGTCGGACATACTCCGACCACACATGCGACCACACCCTCCCTGAAAACTTCCCAAGGGCAAGTGGTCGGACATGTGTGTCTCGTGTGGTCGCACATCATGCGACCACACGTACGACCACAGGTGTGTTGGTCGACCTTTCACTCTCAACTCCAATCCTCCATGTTTGGATTCCTTTGACTTATCATCATGGTCCTTCCTACAATTGTTCTATGGATCAAAACTATTATTTTATACACCATCCATTGTCCACATAATTTCCTCCATGGATTCTCTTGGAATTTGTCCATGGATGGATGGTTTGGGTTTCTCCTAAATCTTATCTTCTTTATAAACTATTCTAGGCTCTCAATTTATCATGGAGAATATGTTCATACCTTAAGCTTGTTGAAGATTCAGAGTTTTATCTGAATTTACTTCCTCCTTAGTCTTCCTCTTCAATTTTCCTTCTCTTCTTTCTCTTCTCTTTCTCTCACTTTCAATTAGAGTTCCAAAGGAGTGAAAGAGGCTAAGGGACATCCTATTTATAGAGGAAAATCCTCCATAATATGCCCTAATGGGTTTAGGAAAGACCCCCCTTCGAATTAGGAAGGTTTCCTAATTTTCGGTTTTGACTGGGTTCGTGTGGTCGGAGGTGGGGTCGCAGAATCCGTCGACCACACCTTCTGAAATGTCTGACCACATGACCAAAATTCATGTGGTTGGACTATTTTGAGGTGTGGTCGGTCACACC
Source organism: Protea cynaroides (assembly GCA_028583415.1). NCBI lineage: Eukaryota > Viridiplantae > Streptophyta > Magnoliopsida > Proteales > Proteaceae > Protea > Protea cynaroides. The sequence goes on from CM053271.1 coordinate 34,305,081, forward strand.
TGTTTAGGTTGCGACCACACGCTCATAATTGACTGTTTTTGGGTTGATTTTCATACCTGGTCTTGTGGTTTCTTCACGCACTTGGTCCACTTGGCTCGACCATGATAGGTAGACCTAATACAAGGTGGTAAGACCGGCTAGTTCGATACGAGTCTTACACTTATGTACACACTATTTTTTAGATGTTGATGTAGGTTACACTGTGGAGGACTACGTGGATGCTCCAGTATATGGAAGAGTTGCTACCCTGGAAGTGCAAGTAGGGGAGGACGAGCATGACGCTTCATGCGAGTGCCCTTACTGCGTGTACCTCTAGGATGGTTTTAATTTATTTTATTTATTTCAGTTGGATTTTATAAATAGTGTAAGGATATTTATTTATGTTTTGATATTTGAATAATTGGATAACTTATTTAATTTATTAATATAATACTCAGTTCATTTAATTTAAGACTTCCGCTGTATTTATTTATATTCTGATTGTGGTTACGTGCAATGGTTTGTGTTAGTGGACACAGTCTTATTGAGATCCTAGTGTGAACTGTTGGTTTAGTGACGGTTCACTCACACTTCTGGTTCAGCTAGAATTGGGGTGTGACAACTTGGTATCCGAGCTCTTAGGCTCTGTCTAACAAACCATATTTGCACTTAATTGAGTCGATGAACTGAGGTAGGAAGAATTAAAAGCTTTAATAAAAAACACACCTTAAACACTTGTTTGATGCCAGAGACTAAATACTAAAGAGCATAATGTACTATATTAAAAGTGAGAACCTAATAAACTAACATGCTTTAGTTAGAAAACCATAATAACAAGCAGAATGATCATAAACTACCATTAAGGTAAAAACATCCAAGAGTGAAAGAGTTAATTGTACTACAGGGTACAGTTTACAAGCCTGACAGTTACCCTGTTATAATAAAACTGTACTGATAGGAGAGAAGGAAAAATGAAATGATCCATCATGGGGTTGGGGGCATTGGAGGAATAGGGTTAGCGATGTCATAGTTACGCTCATATGCTACCCTGAGCCAGTGCACCTGCTCCTATGTGACTCTGAGGCTACGAGAGAGGCGCCCTAGGTCACGGTTCATCTCGCGTTGGGCATCTCGAATCTTCGTAAACATACCCATCACGGTATTGGGAGGAGGCTGAGATGGTCCTGCTGCAGGTATGGGCTGGGGTTTTGGTTCAGAAATATCCTCCATCTATTCATCATCATCACCCCCTACCTTTTCTGCATAAGCTGCATTGGCTGCTGTTACTGCTGCTGTCGCTGCTGCTACCCTCCTAAGCGGACGAGGATGAGCCTCTAACTCCTCATCACTGATCGACAGGTTGTCCATACACATCTGGACAATGGCATCCCAGTCAATGTCTGATGTCATAGTGTCCTCAATCGCAATCTCATCCCTCATATCTACTCGAAGGCGCTGCAGGAGTGTAGTAATAAGCCGGCTATAAGGAAGGTTGCTTATCTGGTCGGGCATGGTAGCCTGACACATAGTCTTGATGATAATTTAAGGGAGACAGACCCGCTCCTAAAGTAGACACAATAAGTCAGGTACTGGGTGAGCTGAGATACCTCACTGTAGTGGCCGCTCTGAGGGACAATATTATGCTGGATAATGCGGCAATATACCTGAGGGAGAGGTCTCAAATTGGCAGCTTTCATGGGCACCCCTGGGTTAAGGATTTGCTCTGTAACCTCTTAGCGTAGATCATCAGTAAGGAAGCCTTTCATCTTGGGAGCGCAGTAAACCAAATCACCATCATTAGGAATCCCTAAGAGATCAGCAAGCTGGTGAGTGTTGAATGATATGGGAACAACCTTGACAAAGCTGGTGAGGCGGATGTCCCTACCGTGGTTGAAATCGTTAACATCCCTCTCGACCTCCAGGTTAGCATAGAAGTGCTTGACCAGATTGGGTCGAATAGTCACTGTATAGGCGATAACTGGTAACCACCCAAGTGCACCAAAGGCTGCTTCAACATCGAATCGTTGTAGTTGCTCTAGGTTTATGCAGCGTCCAGATTCTATGTTTTTCTCTTCGAACCATGGCAAATGGGCTTGCGCCGCCACCGAACGAAACCACCACTCATCAAACTACGGAATCGACGGGTGTGGACGGTTCATGCCCGGAGCGTATGCGTGCTTACCAGCACCACGACGCTGAGACATTTTTTAACTACAAAACAAAATAAAAATAATTGAGTATTAATCGAATTTTTTTGAAATTTCAGCAGCATAACGACAGTATTTCAAGCAAAGGCCTCAAACTTACCCAAGATCTGGGAAGGAGGACTTACGTAACCATATAGCAACAATAGAGACTAAACAATCATCAAACAAGCAATAAACTCAACAATTATAAGAAAAATCGATTTTTAACCAAAACCTAGGTAAAAATTCCAAAAAAAAAAAATTTAATTTTGAGTAAACCATATGGTGGAACCTCAAATAAATTGAGGGCTTTTGTTTATAGGAGTCCCAAAACTATTTCTAAGCCGAAGAAAAAGAGTTTCTACGGTTAGAATCTTCTAAATCTAGGAAAACCTAATTTTTGGGCAAGAAACCATGAAGAAACGATGTAAAAGAGAAAGAGGAAGGAAGGAACTTACTTTGAGAGGTTGTGAAACACTCTTGGGAGAGAAGGATCGCTTACAAGCACCGGTCGGACTGTAGCAACTCACCAAGTCAGAGAGGAATCACCACCGAAGAGAATGCAAAGAAGAAAGTGAGAAAAAGAGTCAAAAATCGCGGTTAAAAGGGGTTTTAACCCATACCGATCGATGGTTTGGGCTATACCGATCGACCGGTACCCCTTGGTACCTGCGACCGGTATCTCTTGGCCAAAGGAAAAATTTGACCGGTCGACTATACCGGTCGCACCATACCATACAGAGCTGCGACCAGTATATCGATCGATACCCCTTGGGAAGTCTGAGAGGTTTGTCCGCTTGACCATACCGGTCGCACTATATTTTACAGTGCCGCGACTGGTATGTTGCGACCGGACAAGTATTCTGAGCCCGGAAAATTTTGAGAAATTTTTTAAAATTTTGATTTAAAAGTTTCCATTACAATTTTCGCCTCGCACTTGTTAAAGACTAACACTATTATGACAAATGTGACTATTCGAATGTACCTCATGTATTATGTCTTCTTCTCAGATCCAACCAGGAAGAGTAATCTGAGATGGAAGACGGCAACGGTCGTAGAGGCTCATGGAAGCGTCACCATTCAAGGGTGCGCCAAGCTGAAGACAATGTGGAAACAGGAACCGTTGATGAGCAAAACCTGAACCCAGAAGGTGGAACCCCAATGAGGGATGATGGGGACAATACAACAATAAGAAATGGTGGAGAAGGGCAGAGTCACAGAGCACCAACAAATCTGCTAGGCCCTTCTCACACTAACTCTGAGACTATTGTGACGAATCTGGTCTACCATATGAAAGCTCAGCAGAAGGCGTTCTTGAACGAGATGCTAAAGATGTTTAGGCCACCGGGATATATCCTTACAGAAGGTACGCCTGAGTCTGGGGGAAATAACACCGCACTGCCAGTGGATGGTAGCGCTGGGCCGATGGGCTAAGAATAGAACCCACAACTACCACACCAATTTCCAACATCATTTGCCTATCAAGGGATTTATCTGTACCCACCCCCATGGTATGGAACAAATGCACAGGGGCAGAACGACCTAAGCCGAGTAGTGGACAGGTTCTTGAAATTGAAACCCCCTACCTTCACAGGGAAACCAGGAAAACCATTATGGCCGGCATAGTAGGTTGCTGAGATGGAGAAGAACTTCCGTCTGATGACTTGCACAGAGGATGAGAAGGTGCTATTTGCTACACACATGCTTAAGGAAGATGCGAATGCCTGGTGGAATTCTACCCGGACATACTTGGAGACGAAGCACACCCAAATCACCTGGGAAATATTCAAGGGAGCCTTCTTCGATAAGTACTTTCCTAAGAGCTTTTATGATCAAATGGAGAAGGAATTTCTCAACCTGCAACAATCCCAGTTGACTGTTGATGCATACCAGCAAAGGTACGAAGAGCTATTTTTCTTTGCTCCAGCGAGCATGCAAGAGGAGGAAACCAAAACCCGTAGGTTCACTATGGGATTGTGTGGAAGCATTCGTGAACACGTTTTGAGTTTGGAGAAGAAGGTGTATAACGAAGCTGTACAGATCACTAGAGTGATTGAATCAAGCCAAAGAGACAGCTTCTTTGCTCAAAATAGGGGACTGAAGAGGCCTGCTACTGAGACTTCGGGTAGAGGGAACATTAGACCATTCCGCCCAAACATGGCTCAGTCTGCTGTGGTGCCAGCAAGGAATACTACTGCACCACCACCACCACAGGTAGCTGGTCAAAATCCTAATGTCAAATATTTCAACTGCCAGCAATTGGGCCATTATGCAAAGACTTGCACTCTACCAAGAAAGCAACTGCCACAACAAGGGAAGGTATTTGCAGTCACCACTGAGGAGGCAGTCGCATCACCTGATGTGGTCACTGGTATGAATTAGTTTCTTGTTATTTTTATGGTTACTGCATTACCATGTATGAGCATGTAGACTAAGGAATAATTAAATTCCAGGAACTGTAGATGTAGCTGGTGTACCCGCCAGAGTACTCTTTGACTCTGGGGCTACATACTCCTTTGTTTCTATGTCTTTTGGGAAGAGACTGGAGTTACCTGTTAAGCTCTTAACTCCAAGCTTGATAGTTTTCTCTCTATTGGGAGTAGAAGTGGCCTTGAATGAATGTTATGGCCCGTGCCTAGTTATTATTGATGGGCGAAACCTGGAAGCAAATTTGGTCCAACTCAAGATGGTAGACTTTGACATCATCTTGGGAATGGATTGGTTAGGCCATCATTCAGCTAGCTTATTATGTGTCGAAAAGAAGCTTGCTTTCAAGGATGATAATGGGAAGGAGTTTAGCTTCATCGGAACCAAGTTACCTAGGAAGAGGAAGCTGATCTTCTCTGCTCTAAAAGCTAAGAGATGCTTAGAGAAGGGAGGAGTGGGTTATGTAGTGTCTGTGATCGACATCACTGCAGAGGTGCCAAAGGTGGAAGATCTGGATGTGGTATGAGAGTTTCTAGATGTATTTCTAGAAGACCTACCTGGACTACCTCTAGACAGGGCTACAGAGTTCGTGATAGACCTTATGCCAGGGTCGGCGCTAGTATTTAAGGCACCGTACAGGATGGCCCCTACAGATTTAAAAGAGTTAAAGACCCAGTTACAAGAACTACTAGATAAGGGGTTTCATATGACTAAGCATATCGCCGTGGGGAGCACCTGTATTGTTCGTAAAGAAGAAGGGTGGTAGCGTACGACTATGTATTGACTACCCAGAGTTGAACAAGTTAACCATCAAGAATCGATACCCTTTGCCCTAGGATTGATGATCTGTTCGATCAGTTACAGGGTGCAAAGGTTTTCTCGAAGATTGATCTTAGATCAGGGTATCACCAATTGAAGATCAAGGCAGGAGATATTCCAAAGACTGCTTTCAGGACGAGGTATGGACATTATGAGTTCCTTGTAATATCGTTCGGATTGACCAACGCCCCAGCGTCGTTCATGGAACTGATGAACTGAGTGTTTCATGACATGTTGGACACTTCGGTCATTGTATTCATTGACCACATCTGGGTCTACTCAAAGGATAGGGAGACTCATGCAACACACTTGAGAGCAGCCCTACAATGGCTGAGAAGGGAGAAGCTTTATGCCAAGTTCAAGAAGTGTGAATTTTGGCCGAAGGAAGTGGCCTTCTTGGGTCACGTAGTATCTGCAGACGATATCAAGATAGATCCAAGCAAGATCGCAGCTATAGTGGGATGGGAAGCACCAAAATCAGTTGCAGAGATTCGTAGCTTCCTTGGATTGGATGGTTATTATATAAGATTCGTGGAAGACTACTCAAGAATTGCCGTTCCACTCACTAGACTAACCAAGAAAGGAGAAAAGTTCATATGGACAGATGAGTGTGAGAAGTGCTTTCAGACTCTGAAGTCAAGACTAGTCTCTGCACCTATCTTGACCATGCCAGCACCAGGCTTGCCGTTCACCCTATATACGGATGCCTCAGGGTTGAGTCTTGGATGTGTGTTGATGCAAGGAGAACAGGTGATTGCCTACGCATCAAGACAGTTGAAAGAGCATGAGAAGAACTATCCTACGCATGACCTGGAGTTAGCAGTGATCATTCACGCAATCAAGACATGGAGGCACTACCTTTATGGTGAAAAGTTTCAGATAAAGTCGGATCATAAGAGTTTGACTTACCTTTTTACTCAGAAGGACCTGAATATGAGACAGAGGAGATGGCTGGAGCTATTAAAAGATTATGATTATGACATCCAATACCATCTAGGTAAGGCAAACATCGTAGCTGACGCCTTAAGCAAAAAGTGGGCATTGAAACCTAAGGTAGGACCCAGTACAAACGCTGCATTGTGTGCTGCAGCCCTCGAGCTCAAAAGAGAATGACGAAGAGAATATATTAGAGACTGCAGAAGATCCGATAGAACAGGGCTTAATTCATAAGTTCACATTGATGTTCGCAGCTTTGAAGATCTCATCGGATCTAATAGATGAGGTAAAAGTAGCAATCCTACAGAATCCACACCTCAAGACGGTGCAAGAAGATCTAGAGAAGGGTAAAAGCAACCCTGACTTCACCTTGGATTCAGACAAGATACTCAGGTATCGTGGAAGATTATGTATACCTGAGAGTGAGAACTCAAATATCAAAGATGAAATTATGACAGAAGCTCATTACACCACATATTCGGTACATCCAGGAAGCACCAAGATGTACCATGATTTAAGAAGATTATATTGGTGGAGGGGTATGAAAGCGGATGTAGCTTGATTCGTATTTCACTGTTTAAATTGCCAGCAAGTTAAAGCAGAAAGGCAGAGACCCGTAGGTTTACTACAACCACTACCGGAGCCAGCATGGAAGTGATATTGTAGCACAATGGATTCGTTACTGGCTTACCCTTGAGACCAAGGTCAGTGGATGTCGTGTAGGTGATAGTCGATCGACTTACCAAGATAGCTCACTTCATCACTGTTAGACCTCAGTATACCATGGACAAGATAGCCAAGTTGTATGTGGACAATATAGTCAGACTTCACGGTGTCCCAGAGGGTATAGTATCTGACAGAGATTCCCATTTTACATCAAAGTTCTGGAAAGGATTACAGAAAGCCATGTGAACCAAGTTGAAGTTTAGCACAACTTTTCATCCTCAGACAGACAGGCAGTCAGAAAAAACTATTCAAATCTTGGAGGATATGCTCTGAGCATGTGCCCTAGATTTCAAAGGAGTTTGGGACGAGAAATTATCGCTCATCGAGTTTGCTTATAACAATAGTTACCTGGCTACGATCCAGATGGCTCCATATGAGGCATTCTATGGGAAGAAATGTCGTACACCTCTATTATGGAATGAGGTGGGAGAGAGAAGGATTGTAGAACTGGAGTTTGTAGAAGAAACTTGTCGAGCGATTGATCAAATTAAGGAAAGAGTGAAGACAGCTCAAGTTCGAAAAAAGCACTACGCAAATAATCGACATCGAGATCTGGAGTTTGCAGTGGATGACAAGGTGTTCTTGAAGATATCACCTGTGCGAGGTCTGAAACGGTTCGGTAAGAATGGAAAGCTATGCCCCAGGTATGTGGGACCATACAAGATTTTAACCAGACTTGGTAATGTGGCATATCAACTGGCTCTACCACTATCTATGTCAAGCGTTCATGATGTATTCCATGTTTCTTTACTGAGGAAATATGTCAGGGATCCATCACACATCTTGACAGCAGACCCACCAGACTTAACGGAGGATTTGACCTTTGAGGTAATACCTGTGATGCTCACAAGCCAAAAGGTACAACATCTCCGAAACAAGGATATCCATTACGTCAAAATGCATTGGAAAAGCCAAGATGTAAAAGAAATCACTTGGGAGGAGGAGAACGCAATGCGAAATGAGTATCCTAACCTTTTCGATGAACAAGGTACGTACAAATTTCGAGGCCAAAATTTCTTTTAAGGGTGGGGGAGTTATGAGACCTACATGCAAATTTCAGGGACGGAATTTCTTTTAAGGGTGGGGGAGTTATAAGACATGCACTCCATAAACCCGATTTAAACCTTTAATTCATGTCGTAACAGGTCTTCCAATCATCACCGGACCAGATGGGCAAGCAGATGACAATCAGGTACGAAAATGGACCTTAAATAGAAGTAAATTTTATACCGGTCTCATGGTACCAGTCTATGGTACCGGTCGACCGGTATGTCTGCGCGGGTAGACTAGTTAGATCAGAAAACGTATCTCTGTGGGTCCCACTTGTCAAATCTCAAGCCTAGGGACTTTCCTAACGTAGGAAAACTTCCTAAACCCCAACATTGTCTATTTAATGACCCTTAAACCTCCTTAGAACTCTTTGATTGTCTCTCACAAACCCTAGAGAGGAGAAAGATATCAAAGAAGGAGAAGGAGCTAAGTAAGGTGGGAGAGGAGCCGCCGTTGGACGAAGAACACTATAGTTGCGAAACAACGGTAAGTGCTTGAACTTCTCTCTAAGTTAAGTATTATAGATGATTAATCATGAATTGATCAATACCATGCAAGGGGAGGTATTGATCTAAAACCCTTAAACTACCGTCAAACCCTAATACAGTCGATAAACCCTAGATTCGCATTCTAGGCTAAGGATCATCGAAACTAGGACTTGAATGGAACATGAAACAACTTTAACTCGTTGCTCAGGAATGCATAGGAGAAACCCTAAAACCAATAATGAGTGACCAATGAAAGGCGAACACCAAGATTGGTGGTCTTCCGGAGGCATAAAGGTCGACCATACCGGTCGCACCATATGCGACTGGTACCTCTCGGGAGCTGGTCTATGGGGGACCGGTCGACCATACAGGTCGCACCTTTCCCCACAGTGCCACGACTGGTACCTACGACCGGTATGTACTGCGAGGGGTGTATTTTGATCCAGTTGATTTTCGACCAACGTAAGCCCTAAGAAATTAATTCTAATTTAACCCTAACATCGTGTAAGACCTTGTGATAGCGAGTTTGGATTCTGTGACGCGTAGCAAGCTAGCAATCAAGCGTCAGGTAAGGGAATCGGACCTAAACCCTAATAACTTAATAACAGTAAAACGTTGTTAATAATTATGATTATGTGGAATGGTGTTTGTACATACTCACTTGTTATCTTTACTTTCAGTTATTATATTGTTCATGCATACTCGCTATGCTAGGTTTGTATGTTAGGCATGTGATTGTTTTCGTTGGTATGTAGAATAAGAAGGGCAAGATCATTCCTCACACTAGCACCTTTTCATATCGCTTCTGTCTTAGCATGCTTGGTGCGGATAGGATATCAGGGGGAGGAAGTGGCACTGTGGTCTCCGGCCTGACCACTAGACTCGAGCCCTATCTCTATGCCGTAGGGAGTTGTGCTGGGATAAGGCCTACTGTGATGACATATAGGATTGGTTAATTGTGACCCCAGTTTGCAAGCCCTCGCCAATAGGGCTTACGTGTTGGTATGAGTAGGGCATTAGGGGAAGTGTTGGCGGTGTGTGATCTGGACACTTTAGCTCTATCTCTATTCCATGGTGGATGCGTGTGGGATGACAGTGGTGTTTGATCCATTGAGCAGATTCACACACTCGTGTATAGAGGTGCGATGACCGCCAATCCTTTCTATAATACATTACAAACTTAAAATCAGACCATAATGTGAATGTTATCCATGCATGTTGTTTGTTGCATTGTCTGATTTTCTTACTGAGCTAAGTTGTGAGCTCACTCTTGTGTACACACTATTTTTTAGATGTTGATGCAGATTACACTGTAGAGGACTACGTGGATGCTCCAGTATAGGGAAGAGTTGCTGCCCTGAAAGTGCGAGTAGGAGAGAACGAGCATGACACTTCATGCGAGTACCCTTACTGTGTGTACCTCTAGGATGGTTTTAATTTATTTTATTTATTTCAGTGGGATTTTATAAACAGTGTTAGGATATTTATTTATGTTTTGGTATTTGAATAATTGGATAACTTATTTAATTTATAATAGAGTACTCAGTTCATTTAATTTAAGACTTCCGCTGTATTTATTTATATTCTGATTATGGTTATATGCAATGGTTTGTGTTAGTGGACACGGTCTTATTGAGATCCTAGTGTGAACTGTTGGTTTAGTGAAGGTTCACTCACACTTTTGGTTCAGCCGGAATTTGGGTGTGACAGTCCAAATCTTTCATCGTATTATCTTCGACACAGTTGCCTTGAAAACTTCACAATGCAAACAATAAACTTTGGTATTAACCAATACCTTGGCAAACCGCCACTAACTTGGGTTAATACTATACTTTGGCTTACAACCTTTGAACTTTGGCTAAATATTGCCTCATTCCTTTTGGTTTAATACTGTCTTGTTACTTTGACATATCAAACATATAAGTATATAAACAAATTAGCAATAGTGCAAGTGCTAAAGCAAACATAACTATGGTCATCAATAATTGTGCCCATAAAAGCTATAAGCAATAAAAGCAAAGGCAGATAAACAATAATATAACATAAACAAAAGTCCCTCACTGATTAAGCACAATAAAAAACTTATACTGAAAAAGCCTATCGTCGAAGGATTTACCATCATGTTATCAGTCAAATGTGCTCCACAGTCATTTGACTTTAAATGACATTTTCTTTTACTGGAAGATATTTGACCTCATGTGCTTGCAATCACTAATATCATAAATGACATGTAGTCATTGGTTTTCTACAACTAACACATAACAATCTTTGCCACTATGGAGTGAACTATACTATATAGCATATGACTCAAACCGTCTTAGAACACTCACTGCGAAGGCTATAGGCTCATTACCATAAATATTCTCCCACGGATCACCAGATATATTCAGTGGTCCTAAACAAAATGAATCACTAACGCCATAATGATTCTAAATAATACCCCAAAAAGACTAGAGAGAAGGTCTCCTTGAAGCCAATTCTGCTCCTTTATGAATCCCCTTGCTACTCGTCTAGCTTTGTTTAGTTTGTTTATACTCTTTCCTAGGTTCACACCATGTCTTGTATAATTGGTTTGAACATAAAAATGTTCAAGCCCTTGGTAAATCTACCAGTTATCACAGTTGTTGTTGTTCATGGACAACCACTCACCCTTTATATAGCCCTAATCAGTTAGATGCGTTACTACCACTAATAGCCTCTTGGCACTAGTAAAACTTCTCTAGGTATAGCTACATGTCCCTAAATGTCTTTGTTGAAAGAGGAGAGTGATTCATCAATCACAAGGCAACTAGTTTTAACAATCATGATTAACATGGGTATACAGTTTAACTTCTAAAGACCATCAATTACACACTTATTGTCGACAACAAGTGAATCATAAAATCAAAGGAAATCACTTTCATTACAACTCATATTAAATTGAAAATCACCTCATGGGGTACAAAAATCAAGTCTTCAAAAACAAAGCAAAACAACTGAGAGTAAAAGAAACCTAGCTACTCCTATGGCTTTGACTGTGACTTGCTCTCAAGTCATCAATATTCAGCACCCTCCTACTCAGAAGTCCCATAAAATTTCTTCTTCTGATGTCCCTTTTCCTTTGTTCAAATGGAGATGAGCTCATCCAAGCTCCACTTCTCCTTTTGGGTAATATAGGCCACCTAGATTTGACTATTATTATTATTATTATTTTGGTAAGAAGATTTGATTATATTGATCTAGTAAAAAAGTGAATGTCTAATAAATCATCTATAGTGATCTCCATATCCTTTAGCTTTTGAGCATTAGTAGATAGTTCCAAATGTGTTCCCTGACAGTGTTGTTGCCATCAAAACTAGTACTAGTGAGCTTGGTCCACAAATTATCCCTTTACCATTTTTTAGAAATATCAAATTTCGTTGGGTTTTACTCAAGTAATCTTTTTCCAATATTCTTCATCTAAATACTACTACACAATGCCTCAAAGATAGAATACCTCATAAGCAGAGTACATTTCTTATTAGAAGTTTCTTACTTCTCTAATGGATGCATCTAGGTTAAGCAACCCTAGAGTAGTTTCTAATTTTTCATGCCAATTCTTGGAATTGACATCCTGAGCGGTAACCATGCTAAAAGCTCAAACATAATGTAATGTAAACAGCAAGAGAAACATGATCCATACACACAAAACAAACTGAGCTTACAATTTTTGAACATATGCAAGCAAAACAACCTCTTTAAGAGTCAATCGAAAGTACACACCCATCATTTAGATCAAGTATGCCCTGATCCTCTTGATGTCTGTGCAATGACTGCAAATGAATAATGAATATAAGAAATCCCTGAAACTCCTAAAGTCAAGATTCTTTAATCCATATGTATGATGTATACAAAACTTTGACAATGCCACCTTTGGATAGACAATGTCTTTCTTTGCTACATTCATAAAAATATAAACTTTGAATTTGAAGACATCATAATGCAATTAGGTATGCCACTTTGGTGGGTTCCACTTAATTCCATTATGATATCACCAAACCCTACTTGCAGCCTTTTGTAGATTTTCCAATATGAATGCCACATGTAAACGAGTATACAAATAAAAACATTCAAGAACGTCATACACTATAGCTCATCTATATATCTTGTACAAAATATTGGAACAATATATGAAGAAAATGGGTCAAGTGAGGAGCTACCGACTGTACTGTAATAGCAGAAATCCTTGAAGAGTTTAAAGATGTTATGCCACCGAAGCTGCCGAAGAGACTTCCACCTAGGAGAGAGGTGGATCATCGCATTGAGCTAGAACCAGGGGCTAAGCCACCGGCAATGACACCTTACAGGATGGACCTTCAAAAAAACTACAAACTAGATTCCCTTAGGGTACTTTAATGTCAAAAACACATTCTCCCAAACCCCAAAATGGTCAAATTACATACCATATTAATAATCATCTCGAGATGTACACAACGCAACAAACCAAAGGTGAATTGGACCTCCCACGAACCCTCACGTGCCTCCGAAAGACGACGCATGGTAACACCAGCCGAGAACTAACGGAAGAAACCATTTTTGGGCTAAATTGATTCGGTTCGGGTGGTTCTTCCTAACCGGTCCAATCCAGTCCAAGTTCCGGGTCCTCGGGTCAGGTTACAGAATCATATTTTTTGGTTTTCAAGTTGACTAATAGGTCTGAGCAACGGACTTCTGGTTAGCCCATCAGTCTGGTCAATGGTTTATCTTCGGATCTCAAGTTGACCCACTGGGTCACATGTATTAACCCACATGTTACCCTTACCGAGTCACTTCGAATCGATTGAGACCGAGACTCGATGGCTCAGCTGGTCGATTCCGCTATGATTTCTTAGTATCTACACCCTTTTTTTATAGAAAAAATCCCTCGCTATGGATCTCACAACAGCGATTCACATACCGTCGTGACCATTTTGTGGAATTGTCAATTTGATATATTATTTGGACACTTTTGTTGGTCTAAAAATTTAGACGGAGAACAATTTCCAATCAGGTTCGTTCGAAATCAAGGAGAAAACCGCCAATCTAAGGTTCAATCAATCAATACAAGTCTCACATTCAACAACCATCATTTCTAAGTCTATAGGAGTGGTTCTGATACCAACTATTAGAATATTTATGTCCAAAGTTTCAACGACGACCCTAATCCTCCATACAATGATCCTAGAGTATAATGGGCTATAAAAAAAATCTTTAAAGTAAAAACATAATTTTACGTGGAAGATTGATTTCAACCATATTGTAACAGAAGCTTTGATCCAAAGTCTTCCACAACCCTTAGGAGATCCCATTTGTTCTCTTCACATATGGGAGCAAAGAAAGAGACAAAACAACTTGGACTGTACGAACTTTGATCCTGATATTTATAAAACTATCTAAGTCTTGGGTGAAAAAACTGGGTCATTTTTCAGGTTTCTGGGTTGGCTAATTGAGTCAGGAAAATGGGTCATTAGGTCCACCCATACGGTTATCGGATCTACAGGTTAGGTTGGCTTACCGGATTAATGGGGCAGATGATGGGGTCAGATAATTTGGTTATCGAATCCGGACTACGGATTGGTTCGGTTCTCGAATTCGGACCATGGAGCGGTTTACAGTCATTGGGTCACTCACTGGGTTGACTCACCGGTTTACCAGACTAGGTTACACGTGTTGACCCACACATGACTAGGCGTGAGTTATCCCGTGTCAACTCGGTTGTGACTCGGGGGCTCCTGCTTAGTTAACTCAGTTAGGGTTTCCAGGTCACACGTCAACCCTTTTTTTTTCCCTCGACGACTGGATCTCACCAGGGCATGTCAGACATCCTGCAATGACGATTTTTATAGTGCCGCCATCATCTGGTCGAGGCCTTTAATTTGATATAGCTTTTGACAACTTTCGGTATTTGAAAAAAATCCACAAAGAACAAATCTTTGACAGTTTTGTTCGAAAGAGGAAAAAAAATCCCAAACTCAGATCCAACTTGTTAGGGTATCTCTTTATATTCATTAACCATCGATCCTAGGTCTATATGTGAGACTCTGATACCAGCTGTTAGATTTTTATATGTTTAGGATCAAACCCATAAACAATCCATACTATATAACCCTTGAATACATTGGAAATAGCATGGAGATGAATAACTAAGATATACATGTGCGTTGAAGATTGATTTTAGTCGAATTCTTGTTCTTGCTTTGATCCGATTCTTCCACAGCCCACTAGAGATATCCTTTTGCTCTCTCTGCGTATGGGAGCAGAGAGAGGAATAAAACAACTTGTTAGTCGCTGGATTTTGCCTAGTGCCTTCGATGTTGCCACGTATCTGCAGGCCAAGAACACGCAATGAGGTAGGTGGTTTTTACTCTGTGCATGGCCACTCCGATGCCTAAGTCACTCCGATGCCTAAGTCAGTATAGTCCAGGACAAGCAGAATGGAATTCAGAGATAAGATACCCAAGTTCCTTAGAGAGAAGGGACTGAGGTATGGGAGTTCTGCAAGACCTTTCCCCTCTAGTTCACCATGGTAACAAAGTAATAGGCATATGTATAGGATGCAGATGAGTGAGAACTCACAGAAAATGAATAGTGGATTCTAGAAGAAATTCGGTAGAGTAAGGGTACCTTAAGAGAGTGAAATTGTGGATCCTTTTCCATGACATTCTCTTGCTATTTATAACCCAAATATGAAGCTTGTTGAACAAGCTTCCTTCCTTTAGCCAGCTCATTCTGATTTCCTATGCACCATCATCAACTTATGTGTAGCTCAAGAGACCCTACGATCCCCTAGGATGGAGTATATCTCCAAGATCTTTCTTTTTCGACCCCATGTCCATGTCGCTTAGGCGATTTGATGTGAGTGGCCGTCAATTCCCTTTTCTCGAGTAGATTTTAGTGTTTCTTTCTTTGTGGTGCTCCAAGACAAGATGACGTGGTAGGTCTAGTCAGCCAGAAAGGTATCTAATGTTCTCTACCTGCATTTACAAGCATTTATTGTAGCACCATTAATGCGCACCTGTTACATTTAATACTATTAAATCCCTATGGATATTACGCTTAAGGGTCGAAATTGATCGCTACCATCAGATTTGAGCAAGATCTTTTGCTTTGTTCAGTGCTGACGTGGCCACGCTTGATGAATGACACGTGTATGATTCCTGGTGTGTTTCCCTTGATCTCTATTGAATGGCCCAGATTTTAATCTTTGTATTTTCCCCCAACACAACTTGGGCTGCAGGGACTCTGAATCTAGTATTTGTAATACGAAACAAAACCCTGGACCACCCTTATAATGGACTAGATTGGTTTATCTCTAACCCGTGATGAACCAGATCAAAATCAGTCAAACCTATAATGCAAACTCTCACTAGTCAATGGGCCTGATAATTAATCAAACCCATTAAAACAATATCTTCCAGGAAGTGGATCTGACTGTTAGGATATTAACTTCTGTTCTCATTGTTATTCTATTAGAAGGCATCTTATTTTGTTCATCGTTAGGATATGAACTTCTGTTCTGGCTGTTGATTGTACATTTGGCTGATCTTTTTGGTTGCTTGTGAATGACAATTGCTGAAATCAATTAATAATCCCATTTACTGGTCAAGTAATCTCACCCGCCTTCTATTGCATCCTCAAGCCACCATTTCCACTTTCCCGGTTTCCCGTACTTCTAACTCAATCCTCATCCCTGATATATAAGCCAGGTTGTATGAGAGTTGAATAGTTCTCAGATTTGCTTGTGCTGTTTAGTTTAGTGTTACCTAAGAAGATTGTGTTGAGTGGGATGGAAAGAGATGATAGAGCCATTGTTTGAAGAAATTTACTCATATAGTAATTGATGACATGGCCAAGGAGACCTTTAAGCCGGGGACTTGAGATTAGTCCTTTCTTCATTTTTTTTTTCCCTTTTCTGTAGAGTAATTTAGTCTGCCATTGGTGGGCTTTTTGTGATTGTGATTGTGATTGTTATTATGTTGAGTTACAGGGATGTGAATGTGTAATGAGGATGAAGACCGTGGTACACTATTTTTTATTGGGTACTGAAGGAAAGAAGTAAATTGTGGTTTTGTATTTGTTATGGGGAGCTTTGGAGCACTAGAGAAAAAAAAAATGAAAGCTTTTATTAGATTATGAGAAACTGTATGGAGGTGTAAGACAAAGAAGAAGATGAGTTTGACTGGAACTATGGGAGGACTGATATAAGGGCTCTCACATGATATAAGGGCTCTCATAATCAAATCCCACCCAGGCAGAGGGACCACTGTTGTCAAGTCCCTTTGACAGATAAAGCAAATAGGGCAATAAAATAGCATAAGTTTTTATTATTATATATTTAAGGAATAGTATGGAGAAATTAATACAAGAAATCTGCATTTGTGAGGAGCTCGTTTGTATGGTCATAGATTTTATGATCATATACAGACTTGTTAGTCATTTGTATTTTTTTCCCCTTTTAATTGTATCATTTTTATTTTTTATGCTAGATCCCACATAGGCAATGAGGTTTGAAGGCTCCACCTTACTTCTTCTATTCTGATGTCCAAAATTTTCTTTTCTTTCTGTTCAGATTTTTTTTTATTTTGTATGCTGTCATTATATAATAAAAAAGGTTTATTATAGTTGTAGGGTTTCATGGAGTGAGTGTCTACTAAAACATCTGTGAGATATGAAAATGAATGAATCCATATCTCCATTAGGCAACAAAACTGATGTTTAGAAGTACAAAAAAAAAAAAAAAATAATTAGCTTCTTAAGTTCCCATATGATCAAAGACAAAGGGGGTAAAATTGCGTTCTTTTCTACTGAGAAACTAAGGTTAGGGATTCAAATCGTCTCCTCCCTGAAGGGAGACGTCTCCGTCGGATGGCCGATACGTGGCTCTCGGGAAAATCCGAGTCCCACGTCCGAGCCGACACTTAGCCGACAAGCCGAGCAGACAGGGGGTGTTGGCTCAGACGTGGGGCTCGGATTTTCCCGAGAACCACGTGTCGGCCATCCGATAGGGGGTCTCCTTCCTCCCTGAAGTACAGGGAGAAGATGATTCGGATCCTAAGGTTAGAATGGTCTGTTTTGGGTAAATTTTCAGGTCTAAAAAATGTGTGCTAATTACAATTTTTATAGATCCTATCAATTGCATTGCTTTATTTATTTATTTTTTTGGTTGGTCAATCCGATAATTAGTCCTTATCCTACATTAGATTATTTCAAACTCTTTATGCTTTGTCTACGCTTTGGTCTATCTATTAATGTTTGAGTTCATGTATTTCTTGGTCATTAAATTTAATTCCTTCTAGATATACAACATATCAAAATCATGTCAAGTAATATTTTGCACTGGAGTTTTTAACATTTAGAGTTCTGTTGGTGGTAGAGTCTTACTGGTATGGTACCCCACACAAGAAATTTGGAGGAGCTGTTGGGATCCTCTGGGTTGTCACATAGGCCCGCCCAAAGAATTGAAAGACTCTCTAGAGAGAAAATATTTCATTATTTAGTCGTAAGAGGCAACAAGTAATTGTCTCTCATTATGGCAGCAGTACTTTGGAAATTATGGCTTGCTTGTAATTCCATAGCATTTGATAATTACATGCTTCGCCAATCTGCTGGTTGCCAAAGCACAAGAATTAAGATTTTGCACTTTGACCATATGTTCAGAACCGTGGCTGCGTTCACCTTTGCATGAGGTCACTCATATACAATGTACACGGTAAAAGGACATCCAATTGCAATGTTCTTGTGGCACTGTCCATTGAATTTTCTTAAAAAGTTTGAACTGCAAGATGGTTAATGAGATAACTCATCAATATTAATTTTTAACTAGCCGAGATCTTGTCATATGTTCCTGTATTTTTTATGGTAGTTTCCCTTGACACATGTCATGTTTGATGTCTCCCAACTATGCGAAACACTCTACATCTTCTTAAAAAGGAAATTTTTGTAATAATTACGACACATGGTATCACATTACTAGGTAATTAATTTCATATTTAGTTATTAACTTACACTTCACTTTGTAGCTAAATCCCTTGCATTTAAAAAGAAAAATGAATTTTACATCTTATTAGTATCATTACTAAATATGTCAAGAAAATTGGGTAGTTTATACAATCATTTTGTGTTACAACTATAAAAGTTTCTTTTTTAAGATAAAAAATTTCACTTCCCTTCCCTTCAATTCCCCTTGCAACCAAATACAACCCTAATGTTTTGAGTTTTCTTTCCCTAATTAAGCCATATGTTCTTCGCAATGTAAAATGAAAATGGTAAAGAGTGGATTTTGCTTCACCTCAATCCATTTTTGTCTTGTGGAGGATTCTTTCATTGAACTAGGATTTTCTATTTCTCAAATGTATGCATGCCATTGTGGCTTTGGTGAAACATTGTTTGATGCATGTTCCAAACATTACTTTTTGTAGATCTTAGAAATGATGCTTCTTTCTGCTAGTTGGTTCTAATCTCTTCAAGATTTCTAGTTTGCAAAGTGGCTCTAGAGCTTTTGGTTGGCATGTTGAGTGATAGGACTGTTGGATAATTTTCTAATAGGCTTGATTAATTACCGGGCCCATTAAGTAGTGGGAGTCTATGTCACTAGGCTGAATGGTTCAGTCTGATTAGTCACAAGAATAAGAGATAGGCGAACCCTATCTATTTCAGTGTGAGACTGATTAGGACTTGTGATAGTATTATATATACTAGGTCATGAGTCCCAGCAGCCTCAATTGCTTTTCTTCTTTCTGTACCCATAAGCATTGAGAAGCAAGTGGAATCTCTGTGGGCTGTGGAAGACTGTGATCAAAGTTTCAAGTTAAATGGTAGAAACCAATCTCCTACGCACATATATGTCTTTACAATTATGGTTTACATTATATCTCCATTGTGGTCTAGATCTCTGTATATGGATGATTAGGGTTTGGGATCTATAAAACCCTAAGATTATAGAAAGTCTAACAAAGACTTCTTGATTGGTGTTGTGAGACTGGTTAAGGGGAATTTAAAGAGGCCAAGCACCCCATGGCCAGGAGTTAATTATGCTTATCGTGAGCATAGGACAATCATATTGTCTAGGTAGTAAAGGACTGATCAGTCCCATATATCCATATGTAATTTAAAGTAAAGTTTTACTCTTAGGTCAAAGAAAGTAGAAATGGAGAAATTAAAATGTAATGAAATTGTGTATGTGATGTGTATACGAGTCTTTAGCTCAAACAAGTAGAGCACTAGGGGATTTCTCAAGAGATGGTGGTTTGAATCCATCAAGATTGATTTTCTTATGTTCAAAGGATTCTTCATATTCGTGGGTCATTTGTGGCATGTGAGAAGGGCCCATGCAGCTGTAGCAGGATTTGAAAAAGGAATTGATCGTGACTTAGAACCCATTCTTTCCATGAACCCTCTTAACTGAGACACAGTTGCCTGAAGTAGGAATCAATTTAATTCTATGGCATGAATCAAATGATAACTACAAAAAAAAAAAAAAAGAAAAAAAAAAAGGGTTTGCAGCCATGGTTGCATGGATATATATATATATATATATATATATATATATATATATATATATATATATATATATATATATATTTATTTATTTATTTATTTTTGAAAAATTTTCTTGTTTAATTTGACCAACTTATTCCCATCCAACAATAGTTACAACATATAGGCGCCGGACGAGAACCTAGAACCCAAAGAATTGTTTAATCATAGACATTCTTCATACTAATAGGTTCTTAATAAGACATTTACATAGATGTTACTATTTAAAAAAGGGTTTATTTAAATGTAAATCTATATATGAATGGCATTTCTTGTAATTCTTTGTAAGAAGATTGGAATCCAAATTAGTATTTATCAAACATGATTTTGCTCTCAATAAGCTCTGGAATATATTCTAGATTGGTGTATCTGTATGCACCCAATTTTTGTTACCTCTTACCTTCCATTTTTAGATCTGGACCATTTCTGGATCTTCCAGATTCCTTTGTGACACAGAGTCACTGCCTACCATTTCTGGATCATCCAGACCCCTTTGTGACCCAGAGTCACTACCTGCCATTTTTGGATAATCTAGACTCCTTTGTGATGCTGAGTCATTACTTGCCATCTTAAGAAATTTTTTTGCTAATGGTCAGCAAATAAAAATAAGGGTGCAACACGAGGAGTTCCCAAGGGGGCCACCCATCTTAGTACTACTCTAGCCCAAGCACGCTTAACTGCAGAGTTCTGATGGGATCTGGTCATTTTCAGGATCATCTAGGGCCAAGTTGATGCATAGCATCATTTATGTGCCTGGTCAAACCTAATGAAACCTAGTTAACCCATTCAAAACCGAATCAACCCAGTCAAAATCTAGTCAACCCAGTCAAACCTTGTAAGACCTCCATCCAAAAATATGGGTTAATTTGAATTTGTCTCACAATAGGTTATCTTGCCGATGTGGACCTAGCATCCGTATCTATATCCGAGTGTACCAGATACTAGGTAAGATCTAAAACTAGTTTACTTCATGTGTTGATTATTAGTTTTGGGTTAGATGGTTGAACTAACCCTCGTGTGGCCATTCTGAACCAGATAAGGCCATGTGGTCGACCATGGTAAATGAAATGAGCTTGGTCGACCGCCTGTCTGTGATCTATAAGACCCATACTCCATTAACTTGGTTTAATCGTGTCGTGTCAGGTCTTCCTATCATTCCTGAACCAAGTTGACCGAGCGTGTGAAGATAGATCACAAACCAGGTATAAAAATCGACTCAACACCTAAAACTGCATACATATGGTCGCATACCTGGGTAGGTACGGTTGACCATATGGTAAGAATGAAGATCACAAATCTAAGACCCTACGATCGATGATTTTGACCCTACGATCGACGGGTTCTGCGACCATAGCCATCGACCGTGAGACCCTAGATCAGACTCCGAGTTTTGGAAACTTTCTTAAACTAAAGGATTTCTTTCCTAATTGAAAGAGGACTCTATATGGAGAGTTTTCCTCTATATAAGGACGTCCCTCAGCCATTTTTCACTCTTTTAGAACATTAGTAAACCCTAAAGAAAGAGAAGGGAAGAGAAGGAAGAGAAGGAGAAGAAGAAAAGGCTAAGGAGAGGATCTTGCTGAGAGGAGATTGACTCTCTATCACAGGCAAAGGTATGAACCTAATCCCTGAAGATGTAAACTCTATGGAATAAAACTTCTATGGAAAATAGACAATATCAATCTATTATGATCCATGTGATTTCTTTGAGAAAATCCCAAGGAGAACCATAAGGAGGGAGTTTGATGATTAGGGTTGATAAGAAACTCCTAATGATGGCTATAGGATGACCTTAAAATAAATCCAATTGAAGATCAGAGGATTTGACCCAGGAAGAACTCGAATTGCTTGTAGTCTGTGACCAGAAATCTCAAGGTCGCAGCTACGGTCGACCATAGCATGACCAACGACCAGAGGATCGACCATAGGCAATCGGGAAGATTCCTGAATCATATGGTGGCAGCTACGGTCGCACCATATGCGACCGTAGGGTATCGACCATCGGCAGTAAGGTCGATACAGTATGAGACTATAGGACCAATCAGACACCTATCAGTGCTCTGTTTTGATTTTCTACTACTGTAATATGTTACATGTGAACTCTAACTTAAATTCATATAACTTTTAGGTTGTTAAA
The DNA here is from genome assembly GCA_028583415.1 of Protea cynaroides. Taxonomy (NCBI): domain Eukaryota; kingdom Viridiplantae; phylum Streptophyta; class Magnoliopsida; order Proteales; family Proteaceae; genus Protea; species Protea cynaroides. The sequence goes on from CM053271.1 coordinate 34,327,361, forward strand.
TCAATTCAAAGAGAATTTCAAGGCTTGGAAGGAGATCGAGTATTGCTATCAGGTGAGGGAATAAGACCTAAACTAATTGGTTAATAATAAACTGTTTATTTTTATTGAGTCCAATGCCATGATTGATTCTATGCTTGTATGCTTGTAATGTGCATCTCACATGTCATCCAATATTTCTGCTATTACTGTTCATGCATATTTAATTCAATTTTTTTATAACATGATGATGATGATGATGCTAGGAATAGACATGTGAATGTATGTGTGTGGTTGGTGTGTTGGATGCGAGTGGAGCATCGGGGAAAGGACGTGACATGGTGGTCTTTGACCTCGTCACCAGACTCTAGCTCTATCTCTACTCAAGTCTTGTCCACTAACATCGTCGTATCGCCATTACCTTAGCAGAACTATTACGTCGTAAAGCATCAGGGGAGGTGGTCTCAGACCGAGTGGTCTCTGACTCTACCGGGGGGCCTTAGCTCTATCTCTATGGACGTATTGAGGAATGCTGGGGTGATGCCTTGGATACACTGTTTGACATTAGGATTGGTTAGTTGCGAGCCCAGTTTGTAAGCCCTTGCCAGCAGGGGCTTACGTGTTGGTATGGGTAGGGCATCAGGGGAAGTGTTGGCGGTGTTTGATCCAGACATGGTCTCGGACCGAGTGGTCTCTGACTCTACCGGGGGGCCTTAGCTCTATCTCTATGGACGTATTGAGGAATGCTGGGGTGATGCCTTGGATACACTGTTTGGCATTAGGATTGGTTAGTTGCGAGCCCAGTTTGTAAGCCCTTGCCAGCAGGGCCTTACGTGTTGGTATGGGTAGGGCATCAGGGGAAGTGTTGGCGGTGTTTGATCCAGACATGGTCTCAGACCGAGTGGTCTCTGACTCTACCGGGGGGCCTTAGCTCTATCTCTATGGACGTATTGAGGAATGCTGGGGTGATGCCTTGGATACACTGTTTGGCATTAGGATTGGTTAGTTGCGAGCCCAGTTTGTAAGCCCTTGCCAGCATGGGCTTACGTGTTGGTATGGGTAGGGCATCAGGGGAAGTGTTGGCGGTGTTTGATCCAGACACTTTAGCTCTATCTGTAAGACCCATATCAAACTAACCCGGTCTTACCACCTTGAATCAGGTTTACCCATCATGGTCGAGTCAAATGGACCAAGGGCGTGAAGGAGATCGTGATCCCAGGTATCAAATCGACCAAAAAACACTTAAATTAGGGGGAGGGTCGCATACCCAGCAAGGGAGGGTCGGACCCCCCAAGACAGAAAGTCAGACCCCCTGTTTTACAGAGGGGGTCGGACACTTTAGGAACCAGGGGTCGACGGGATCATCGACCCCCAGTTGCCGCCAGAAACTGAAATTAGGAAAGTTTCCAAATTTCGATTGGATTCCTTCCAAATCTCAATGGGACTTATTTTAGGAGTTTCTACTCTATAAATAGGACATCCCTAAGCCTCTTTCACTCCTTTTACAACCCTAATTGAATTGAGAGAAAGAGAAGAGAAGGAAGAGAAGAAGAAGAGAAGCAAGGAAGAGAAGAAAGCAAAAAGGAGAAGAGTTGCAGAGAAGGAGTATTCTTCTCAGGTATGGATACTAATTCCATGAGTTTCTACAGACCTTAGGTTAGATAGTGAAGAGAGTGTGATCTCGGAGAAACCCAAATCATCAACTCATGGTTAGGTTTTCATAGAAAACCATGGGGGAATACATGAAAGGTATATAGGTGGGTGATTCATGATTTTAAACCATGGAATGTATGTTGAATGGACTGTAGGAGCAAGCCATAGGACCCCAAGCACGAAGAATGGACTGAAAGGAAGAAAATTGACCAAAACCCACAGAGGGTCGCATGGGGGGTCGATGGCCAATCGACCCTACCAGACCCTGAGCATCGACCCCCAGGGTTCTGGAAGTCCAGAATAGGGGGGGTCGCACCAGGGGTCGATCATTACTCAGACCCTACCTCCGACCCCCAGTTAACAGAATGGTTTTTAAATTTAGAATAAATTCTAATTAAATGCTATCAACTTTGTTAGGTCTTCTAGCAATATAATAACATTATAAAGGTGATTCTAAAGCTTGGAAGAGTAGCTATTAACAAGCTAAGGTGAGGAAACAGGACTCTAAACTAATTGGTTAATAACAAACTATTTTTCCTTTTCTTGAGTCCAATGCTATGCCTGATTCTATGCGAATATGTTTGTAATGTGCATACAACATGTCATCCAATATTTCTATTATTTGTTCATGCATATTTACTTTATTGTTTATAATATGATGATGATGATGATGATAGGAATAGGCATGTGAATGTATGTGTGTGGTTGGTGTAATTGGTGCGAACGAGTATCAGGGGAGGTGTGATGGGAACGTCAATAAACGTTAACCTTTGGTGGGTCTCAGCACTTTAGCTCTATCTCTAACTCAAGTCTTGTGCATTAGCATCGTCGTATCGCCATTACTTTAGCAGAACTATTATGTCGTAGAGTATCAGGGGAGGTGGTCTCGGTCCTTGTAGTCTCTGACTCTACCGGGGGGCCTTAGTTCTATCTCAATGGACATTCTGAGGGATGCTGGAGTGAGGCCTTGGATACACTTGTTTGGCATTAGGATTGGTTAGTTGCGAGCCCAGTTTGCAGTCCTCGCCAACAGGGGCTTACGTGTTGGTATGGTACTGTACAACAATAAACGTTAACCTTTGTTGTACAATGTTCATGAATTGGGTGCTTGTGAGTCGAAGATAAACGTTACCTTCGGGCGGCGTTACACACTTGTGTATAGAGGCGGGGTCAATATACGTTAACCTTTGACTACCTAAACCTTTCTATTGCATATTGCAAACTAGAAACCAGACCAAAGATATGAATTGATTGCATGCATATGTACTGTTGCATTGTTTTGTTTGCTCACTGAGCGGTGATGTGTGCTCACCCCTCGACGTCGAATATTTTTAGTTGATGATGCAGGTACTACAGTCGAAGATTATGTCAATGCTCCAGTGTACGGGAACATAGCGGCGATGGAAGTTGAAGCTGAAGTGGATACACATGATTTCTCTTGCGAGTGCAACTCATGTGTATTCGATTAGATATTTTTTTTCTAGTTTTCTTTATTTGGATTTATTAAGGACATGTATTTGATATTTATTTATGTCTCAGTTGATACAGAATAATTTGTTATTTAAATATTAATATCACAGTAGATTCTCAGTTCATTTTACTATAAGACTTCTGCTATTGTATATTTACTCTGATTATGAATGTGGATGTATGGGGTTTAGATAAAACGGATATAGCCTACTCGAAATCCTGGTTGAACCGTTGATTTGTTAGCGGTTCATCACACCATTCTGAATAGTGCGGAATTGGGGTGTAACACTATCTCTATTTCATGGTGGGTGCATGTGGGACGACAATGGTGTTTGATCCATTGGGTGGATTCACACACTCGTGTATAGAGGTGCGGGGGCCACCAAACCTTTTTATAGCACATTGCAAAATTAAAAACCAGACCAAAGATACGAATTAAATGCATGCATATGTTTGTTTGCTCACTGAGCCATGATGTGTGCTCACCGTTTCGACGTCGAATATTTTTAGTTGATGATGCAGGACCTACTGTTGAAGATTATATAAATACGTCGATGTATGGACATGTAGCGGTGATGGACGGAGAATTACAAGCAAGTGCAACCATTGTGTTTATGATTAGTTTAGCTATGTTTGACTACTGGAACATGTAATAGATTAATTATTTTTATATCTCGAGCTTTGGTAATCGGATTAATTATTTATTATCATTGTTAAACACTCAGTTCATTATCTGTAAGACTTCCACTTATTTGTTTATTACCTCTGATTATTACCATAGAATGTGTGTGTGGTTTGATATGGTGGGTACGACCTATACGAGATCCTGGTTGAACCGTTGGTTCATTGACGGTTCATCACACCATTCCGATTATACCAGAATTGGGGTGTGACAACTTGATATCAGAGCATTTCAGGTTCTACCCATTGACCTAACTATTTTCACGTGAGTCATGAACTGAGTTAGGATAAAAATTAAAACCTGTAATAAGAACACACCATAAGCACCTGTGTTGTATAAGAGATAAACTAAAAAAGAGGATAATGCACATATGTAAATAGGAAACCAATTATATATATATATATATATATATATATATATATATATATATATATATATATATATATATATATATATATATATATATATATATTATATATATATATATATATATATATATATATATATATATATATATATATATATATATATATATATCTATATATATATATCCAAATGGGAGTAAGACAAGATACATCCGAATCAGAGTAGGGTCTACAAATCCGGACAGTTACTCTGTAAAATAAAGGAGAAAAAGAAATAAATGATGTCATGGAGCTGGAGGTGCTGGAGGAGGAGGTGCCTCATGATCTTTATCGTAGTCCTCATCATATACACTCGCGAGCCAGGCCACCTGAGTCTGAGTTGCTCAGAGACTAGCTGTCAGATCCGCTACCCACTAGTCTATAGAGCATTGGGCATCTAGAAGCTCTCCTACTTTCCAATCAGTCACGTGCTGAGCCTCCCGAATCTCACGTAACAGCCCCATCATGTCATCTGGTGGTGGGCATGAAGGGCCAGCTGAATGAGAAGCCCAAGAAGGGCCAGCTCCAGTAGAATGCTGTGGTGATGGGGGAGGGATGACATCTACATTCATGTACATCCGATCATCATCCTCCTCATCATCACTCACGTGTGCCTCTACTGCTACTGCTGCTGCCGCCTCTGCATCTACTGCCCCTACCCAAGTGAGAGGACATCTCATAGCATTCCTCTCGTCATCATTGACCTGTATCTCTCTCATGCCCATCCTGCTGTTGGCCTCCCAATCAAGGTCAGTTGAGAAGGTGTCCTCAAAGATCATCTCATCCACTAGTTCCACCTGTAGAGGAGCTAGTAGGGTGGAGATCAGTCGCCCATAGGGCAAGTTACCTCTCAAATCAGGCAACATAGCTCCGTGCATAGTCTGAAGAATAATTTATGGGAGGCAGACTGGCTGCCTAGTACAGATATAGTACAGCAGGTACTGAGTCAGCTGTGAGACCATCTCCTAGTGTCCGCCCTGGGGAATAAGATTATGCTGGATAGTCTTATAGTAGACCCATGGCTCTGGATGTAGGTTGACTACTTTCATCTCCCAGCGGTCATCCCAAAGAATTTGGTTATCTATTTCTGTACGCACCTGTGTAGACAAAAACTGTGGCTCCCTGGGCGCACAGTAAACCAACTAACTATCATTTGTAATGCCTAGGAGATCAGCCAACTCCTGACAGTTGAAAGAGATCGGAACCCCTTTCACCCAGCTGGTGATTTGAAGCTCTCTACCCCTATCAACATCCTCTAAGTCACCCTCTACCTATATGTGACAGTAGAACTGCTTGACCAAGTCTGGACGAGTGCAAGCCTCTAACAGAATCACTGAAAGCTAGCCCATATCACCAAATGCCCTTTCCACATCAAACAGGGCTAAATGGGCTAAGTTAACACATCTACTCCCTTCCACCTTCTTTCGATTAAACCAAAGGTATTGTGTTTCTACTTCCATGGACCGAAAGCGACGTGGGTCATGAACTCGAGGAACCTTAGTGCGAACCATGATAACTGCAAGAGAAGAAAATAAGAAAAACAAGTTAGATAAATTTGAAAATTTGACAGCATAATGACGTAGAATGGGAAAAAGCCTCATTTTTCACCCAAACATTTGGGCATGAAGACTTACATAGGTCCTAAACCATCCTACAGGGCTCATACAATCAGAAATTTAAACTAGGTACGTCGAATTTGAAGAAATTTTGACAATTGAAAAAAATCCCAAAATTTAGGTTAAAAATGGGAATTTTCAAGTTTCTACTAAACTAACCGATGAAACTCAAATTTTCTTAAGGGCTTTCATCCATTGGGTAGCCAATAAAAATAACCTCCACTAAAAATTAAATTTTTTTGGCCAGAAAAATATTAATTTGAAGAAAACCCTATAAATGGAGCAAAACCTAGGTATGAAAGCTTGAAAAGGAGAAAGAGTAGAGAACATACCTTGAAGAATGGAAGGAAGATTGTCGATCGATGGAAAAATCACTAAGTTCGTACGGTTGATACTGTAGCAACTCAGTGGTGGCGAGCTGAGTTGAGACCGTAGGAAGAAGAAAGGGAAATGAGAGGAAAAATCTCGAAAAAATAGGTTTTAAAACTGATTTTGAATCTTGCGGTCGCACAATTCGACTAAAACCATCGACTGTATGATCAACCGTATGATCGACCATAGGGTCTCGGTAAGTTGGCAGGGATTTGATGGTCGCACCTATGGTCGTACAACATGCAACCGTAGGCCATCGACCGTATGATTGACTATTGTCTGTGTTTTGATTCTGTTCGAACTTTTACCTATTAATCTTATTCTTCTCTCGCCTTCCATTGTGAGACTAACCCAATACCACCACTCTATTTTGTCTCACATGTGTAGCTTTGTCAATAACACATCAACCAAGAGTTTAAATGGCTGGGTGTAAAGTAAGTAGAAGGAGACAGAGTAGAGCTATCCCATCTATACAGTGAATCATGGACCCCTCGATTCTTTTTGATATATCATTTTGCAAAAATCAAGCGACATGGAGTAGCAAAAACGCATCCCTTGGCAGACCCAATAAAATCTTGTTAGAGGCTCTCATTGGTCGTGACCTTTACAAGGTACGTGTCGAGGTTGTGTGTTTCACCTCGCAGGTGAGCCCACATGCATGGGGACCTGGTTCGACTACTCGCACGAGTGTGACTGAACTCATTCCCCCCAAAACAATTAGAAAAAATTTCATCTAACTCCCAAAAACTATGTCAAATTCGATCTAACCCCCACAAATTTCAAAAATCTCATCTACCATCCAAAACTTTTACAAATGTCTCATCTACCACCCAAAATTTTTCCACCGTTAATCAAACCCCACCTGTTAGTTGCAAATATTAAGACAATATTGCCCTTATTCCAAAAATAAAAGACCATAATGCCCCCCAAAGTAGAAAAACACCTTTACTTACCAATTTTGAAGAAACCTTCTTTCGATTTTGGTTTATTCATGTTCTTTGCTTCCAGTGGGAGGCCATGATCGGCGGCGGAGAAGGGGAGAGAGATGAGGCGAATGGTGGAGGTCGGAGGTAGAGATGAGGCGATTCCATCTAGGATGTAGATAGAATCGAAACAGAGGCAGGGGGACGAAGAAGAGATGGAATCGAAACCGGGGCAGGGGGACGAGGAAGAGATGGAATCGATACCGAGGTAGGGGGACGAGGAAGAGAAGGTCGGAGGTAGAGATGGTCGTCCTTGTTGTTGTGGAGCTATAGCTATCAATCAACCCTGATCATCAACCAAACTCACCTTCATCTTGTGATACCTCTTCGGATCAGTCTTCAACCCATCCCTAATAATTCCAAGAATGATCTGAAACTAACCGTTATCAATCGAAGTCAGATCTGGTAACTTCCCAGTATTCTCATATTCTTCCTTTGCCTTTACTCCCTCATGGATGACTAAAGTGGCATCCAAACCATCATCAACAATGAGATCTGGACCGCCATCAGGGCCCCAATTAAGAGCCGTCTTGGTACACCACCAGTTTTCCTGAAGTGTCTCACCCTTCCAGGCTAATACGGCAGCGATTGCGGCAGTAATGTGGTCCTGCATAGAGAAAATGTTGCAGGAGCACCAGGAGAGAGAACCACAGTTTGAATGATCATGTGAAGGGATAATCAGATATACCCAGAAGAAGATATAAAATAAATAAAAAAAATGAAAATGAACCTAAAAATCAGCATCGTCCTCTTCAAGAAGTCCAATGGGCAAAAGCAGATCTCGCCATCATGAACAACATTTGACAAGTTCACCCGGCAAATCCCTACTGGCCTATTAGATTCAGGGAGGAAAAAAAAGCTTGGCTTTCTTCCAGAATCATTGAAACTAAAGTCGCATAATCCGAGATCATCATTCATTTATTATTTATTGCGAAAAGAAAAAGAAAAAAAGAAGGAGAATTTCCTGCTCACCAATGAAAAAATTATCGCTGGATTTGGGGTCCAAATTTCTGTCGTGAATAGAGAATTTCCTGCTCCCCAGTTGCTGCCAATGTATTAATGTTTTAAAGTTTCATTTTAATGTTTTAAAGTTTCATTTTAATGTTTTAAAGAAAGAGGCAAATTAGTAACTTTATCTCATTTTAATGTTTTAGAGTTTCAAATAGAAAAGGTAGGAATGTTTACTCACATGTTCAGTCAAGTCTGTCAGTTAAATGGGGCCGGTTAGAGTTTCTGGAAACCATTGGATAGTAGATAGAATTTGACATCCTTTTTGGGGGTTAGATGAAAATTTTTCAAACAATAAATACAAACATAAATATAGTAACCTAAATCTAAATCCAAAGACAAGCAGTCATGTAAGGAAAGTAAATCAGGAGTTTAAATGTGTATCCTCAGTGGAGTCACCACTATGAGATCACTATGAGGACATTTGAGGAAATTCGTTTAGATTCTTGATATACTTTCCTTATATGATTGTTTATCATTGGGTTCTAGATTTAGGTTATTATATTTATGTTTGTATATATTGTTTTGAGGGGAATGAGTTTAGTCACACCTGTGCAAGTAACCAAACTTGGTCCCCATGCATGTGGGATAACCCACTAGGCGAAACACACAGCCTTGACTCATACCATGTAAAGACCACGACCGGTAAGAGCCTCTGACGAGCATTTCTTGAGTCCACCGAGGGATGCTTTATCGCTACTCCACGTCGCTTGATTTTTGCAAAATGATATATCAAAAGAAATCCAGAGGCCCATGATTCATTGTGTACACAGGATAGGTTTACTCTTCCTCTTCAAGGTAGTATTGCCGGTCCTACCCTTTTAGGATAGCCTATAACCTAACAGTAGCTATGGGGTCTTACCTTTTCAATCCACTTAAGATAACCTATAGCCTAACAATAGCTATGGGGTCTTACCTTTTTAATCCATTTGGGATAGTCTATAGCCTAACAATAGCTATGGAGTCCTACCCTTTCCATCTATTTATGATAGCCTACTTGCCTTACCATAGGAATAGGGTTCTATTGATCATTTCGAACTATGTTGTGCTTGATTCTTTAAGGCAAATCCTAGAATATGTAGACAATTTGGAGGAATCTCCAAGTACGATACCATAGTCCACATGAAGTATTTAGATTCAATCTGATCCATTAAGGATAAATCTCAACTTGAATCTTGAGTCTAATAAAACTCAAGCATAAATCACATTCATAAGATTTATTCAATCATTTTCGAACTACATTGTGGACTTGATTTTCAAGATAGAATATGTAGGCAGTTTGAGATGGACTTCGCAGATGTAGTCCATTGCCGAGACCATCTTTGGTCCGGATCATTGTACATTATTGGTTTGTTTGTTTCCAAAACATGTTTGGTTGAATTTTAGGTTAGAAGAACTTCACAATTTGATATAGCATGACCCATGAGCCTAGTCATCCATTGACCAAGCAATGTCATGAACAATAGAGTACAAGAAAAGTAGATTGGATAAGTCGATTTTTGGATCGGATAGCTTTAGGTGTCTAACACATTTTCAAACTGTATCCTGAACGCTTACCCGTTCTCTGATAGACCAAAAATCAATATATTAGGTTATGAGTCAATAGAAGTCTTATCCTATGATGAGACTACATTTGAAATTCTAGATCTTAATATAGGTGGTAACTCCAGATATTTACCATCCATCGGTGTGGGTGGATAAGATCAATCAAAAGAAAGCTTGAAATATCTCGATCCCGAGGACGAATCTCCACGGCAAGACATATGTATGTGTGTGTGTGTGTTTTCTTGGCTGGAGCCACTATGATTGCATAAAAATCCTTCAATGTTGCATATACGGAGTGCAGAAAGGGAAGGTGATCATAATTGATATGGTGATCATGGACATGGATGATCAGAAGCCTGAACAAAATGAGGTGAGGATAAAGTGGGACATGGCCATGATGATGAATCAAAGAGGAAAATAGAAGACAAGAAAGGAATGGGACGAATTGCCATTCGAATCGTCTGCTCATTCCAATTCACTTTTTAAAACCGTCGAATATAACTTTATGGTTTTTTCTGAACAAATCTTGGATGGTGTCACACACAAAATTTTTTTTTTTTTCCTTCCAGGGTTGTTTTAGTGGTAAATTGTGTAGCATAACCCTCATATTTGTACAAAAGTGTTCCTGGAGGATCCCATGGTCAGCCACCAAGATGGTTCCAATTGCATTACATAACAATACTGGTATCCCCTAATTATTCATTGTCTTCATTTGAAGAGGTTTTTATTTCAATGAGATTCAATCCAATTTGGGGCTCTTCAGATAGGTGATGTTGGGTCCCCAAGACATTTCTCATGCTAAGAAAATGTCACAGAGGACCTATTCTATTAAATTATGGGAAAAAAATTCCATAACATCACTGTAATAATCTCTTTCTACGCCCTCTTACATTCTGACTGTCCCTCTCATCTTGATCATGTGGACTCCGTTATAAGATCCTTTCATCCGTCCCCATTTTGTGGCGTTGGAAGTTCTTCCCACATTGGGGTTATGGGAAATCTTCTCCCTAGATTATTCCTTATATGTAAGACAGTTTGGCTGGTATCCCACCCATGAATTCTACCTCAGTGTTCCACTACTTCCATCTCTTTTTTACTTCTTTCTATATATATATATATATATATAAAACATTTTTTTTCTTCTTTCGAAGACAGTCATCTATGCAAAACTAGTCATCATTATTTTGTTTTGGAATATAACCATTCCTGTTAAGGAATGATTAGGGGTGTCAAAACCAGGCATGGACTGGCAAACCCTACTGAACAATATGACTAAGTCCAAGACCGAAATGGTTGTTCAATAAAAGGTTCAATTTCAGTCTTAAGAATTATAATTTTGAAATTAATCCGTCAGACAAGCTCCAAACTGATTGACCCAACAAGTTAACCAATAGCCCACTAACTAAGTACCGATTAGTGGTGTCAACTTAGCCAAACTGATGGCCAAAAATCATGTTTGAAACTAATTGGGCAATTAATAACCAAGTTTCACCCTCTCAATTATAGACTCTCATTCTCTTCTCTTAGTCCTTTCTCTTTCCTATGAGCAAAAGGTTAGCTTTTTTCGAACCATGTTATAAACTCACAAGAGTGAATAGAGAATGTGATGCAAATAAATAAGACCATGAAACCCAATCCACTTAAACTATTATTGGTTTTGAGTGCAATGATGGTCAAATAGATTAAAACCAATTTAGGACCGATTAGGTAGGACCAATTAAGAATTGATAACTAACCGACGGATTATTAAATATCGTTCGGTTTCGGTCTTGGCCTTCAAAGGTGTAAGACGGACTAAGGCCTGAATAAATCCGCCAAACTAGAGGGGTCGACACCTTTGATTAATGATGTTTTTCGAGAAGGGTATAGCAACTATTTGTACAACAAGACTTCAAGATGGCATATTGGTTGCAATAAAACATAATCCATTCTAGAGAAAGATAGATTAAAAAAAAAACTCTAGCAACAATGTGCTTATAAAGGTTCAACTTAGGAATACTTGAAAAAAAAAAGGTACAATTTAAGAAAGAAAAACAATACTTTAAATACTATAGAAAAACATCAGAGCAATATACTTCCCACTTCCATGAAACTTTATAATTTGACATTATTTTGAAGTATGAAAATAATCGAATTGTGCATAAGGATTGCAATGAGAGTTCAAAGGACTTCCTAGTTTCTGAGATATGTATTGCATGGTTGGACGAGATTTTGGATTGGTGTGCAGACATGCAATTGCAATTATCATTGAGAAATTCAGATCTTGAGCTACCAATTGTGTTGGCAGTGGGAGACGTGGATCTAACACATCCTTTAGTATTATATCTTTTGCATTTGATAATGAAAACGAAGAGATGAGTTCACCTGGATGCCTTCTCATAATTGTCTCAAGTACAAGTATCCCAAAGTTATAAACATCGCTTTTTTCCGTCACAACTATTGTATAAGCAAGCTCTGAAAATAATGAAAAAGACAAGAACAAAGTTAGCATCTTCATGTAATCTTATGAAAACAATAAAATTTAAAAAAAAAATTACGGATCTGACTTTTTTTTTTTGCTTTTTAGTAGAGAAGAAAGTACTAAGATGACAAAGAGCTTACAGATCAAAATCAAAGATGGATTTATATCAAGCTCAAATCTTCCGATGGTGAATTCTTGAATTTATTTTTTATTTGAATAAAATTCATTGAATGCTTCATAATTAGGTATCATCATTTTTATAATTATAAGTATGAAAAAAGAATGAATATTTTTTTAATTTACCTGGAGCAATATATCCACGTGTGCCCGCAAGTATAGTGCAATTGGATGAATCAGGATTTAGAAATCTAGCAATTCCAAAGTCAGAGACATGAGGCTCAAGATTTGCATCCAACAAAACATTATTGCTCGATATATCTCGAGGAATTAATGGTGGTGTGCAAACATGATGCAAATAAGACAAAGCATGAGCGACCCCTTTGATGACATTCAAACATTTCCTCCAATCGAATTCCACAGCTTCTGCTTCAATTCCAAGTACATAAGCTAAGCTTCCCCTTTCTATGTATTCGTAAATTAAAATTTTGCACCTTGCATGAGAGCAAAATCCATAAAGTTTCACAATGTTCCGATGCCGCACTCTTGTTAGTACGTAAATCTCGTTAGTGAAGCTCTCTTCATAGGCTTTCTCTTCAGCTTCAAAGTGATGAAGTTTTTTCACAGCCACAACTTTCCCTGTAAGTAGTTTTGCTATGTAAACACTCCCATAACCTCCGGTGCCTATGCAATATTTGATGTCAAATTCTACTGTTGCTTCCATGATGTCACTATATGCGATCATCCTATCATAGTTCCAGATGGAAAATATATCTCCATTTTTTTGTGCTCTTGTCTCAACATTTAAAATTTTCATCTTTTGCCTGGAGAGTAACTTTACAGCAACAATTACAATTGCAATAAGTATGACAGTAGAAAGAGATATAATAATGGGAATCCTTAGATTTAACCATTTTCTTTTTACTTTTACAATGGAGACCCCAACAACTACGATACAAACCTGTTTTATTCTTCCATGCTTCCAAGGGATCCTCCAAATCATTATAAGATAGATCCAATTCCATGTAGGAAGAATTTCGTTTCCCCAATTGTGCAGGTATTAAACCATATAGCTTGTTGTGGCTGAGATTAAGTAGTATTAGCTGTTCCATTTCTGCTATTTGCATTGGGACTGAACCAATGAACCTATTGTTACTCAGGTCCAATATGTTGAGATTCTTAAGATTCTTGATAGTTGCAGGTATTGAATCTTGTAGCTTGTTGTGGCTGAGATTAATTAGCATTAAATTTCCCATATCTCCAATTTCTATTGGGACTGAACCAATTAACTTATTGTTACTCAGGTCCAATTTGTTGGGATTCTGAAGATTCCTAATTGTTGCAGGTATTGAACCTGAAAGGGTGTTACTTCCTAGGTCCAACTGAAAGAGATTTATCAAATTCCCCATTTGTGGAGGTATTGAACCTGAAAGCATGTTACTTCCTAGCAACAATTTAGTTAGATTTCTCACATTCCCCATCTGTGTAGGTATTAAACCTGAAAGCATGTTACTTCCTAGGTCCAATTGAAAGAGATTTATCAAATTCCCCATTTGTGGAGGTATTGAACCTGAAAGCCTATTACTTCCTAGCCACAAATAATTTAGATTCCTCAAATTCTCCATTTGTGTAGGTATTAAACCTGAAAGCATGTTACTTCGTAGGTCCAACTGATTGAGATTTATCAAATTCCCCATTTATGAAGGTATTGAACCTGAAAACTTGTTACTTCCTAGCCACAAATAACTTAGATTTCTCAAATTCTCCATCTGTGTAGGTATTAAACCTGAAAGCATGTTACTTCCTAAATCCAACTGATTGAGATTTATCAAATTCCCCATTTGTGGAGGTATTGAACCTGAAAGCCTGTTACTTGCTAGCCACAAGTAATTTAGATTTCTCAAATTCTTCATCTGTGTAGGTATTAAACTTGAAAGCATGTTACCTCCTAGGTCCAACTCAGTGAGATTTATTAAATTCCCTATTTGTGGAGGTATTGAACCTGAAAGCATGTTACTTCCTAGGACTAACGAATTGAGATTTATCAAATTCCCCATTTGTGAAGGTATTGAACCTGAAAGCCTGTTAATTCCTAACCACAAGAGATATAGATTTCCCAAATTCTCCATCAGTGTTGGTATTAAACCTGAAAGCATGTTACCTCCTAGGTCCAACTGAGTGAGATTTATCAAACTCCCTATATGTGGAGGTATTGAACCTGAAAGCATATTACCTCCTAGGTCCAATTGAGTGAGATTTATCAAATTCCTTATTTGTGGAGGTATTGAACTTGAAAGCATGTTACCTCCTAGGTCCAACTGAGTGAGATTTATCAAATTTTCCATTTGTGGAGGTATTGAACCTGAAAGCATGTTACTTCCAAAGTACAGGTAATTGAGATTTTTGAGGTTTCCGATCTCTAGAGGTATTGAACCACTTCCGTTGCCATAGAGGGAGAGAATATTGAGGTTGCTCAACTTACCTATGCTAGGACGGATTTCACCACCTATCTCATTATAAGAAACATACAATTCAAGTAATCTAGTAAGATTAGGTAGTGAACAAGGCAATTTGCCCGAAAAACTGTTGCGAGACAGATCAAGAGCCTTGAGTTTGGAAAGCATACCAATGTTGTCTGGGATGCTTCCATACAATGAATTCCCTCGGAGATGGAGATCAGTTAGAAATCGGAAAGAGGAGAAATTCAATCTGTCGAGCTTAGCAGCTATGTTGCAAAAAGTGTTGGAAAAAGTCAAATAAACAAAGTCAAAACAGTTTTTCCAATTTAAGTTTGAAAAGACTTCAAAATTTCAAACTTTTCGAGTAGCGCCAAAAATTTCGTTTTTGGTTTGGGCGGGAAATTTGTTTTTCGGTTTTTGAGTTGGCATAACCAATGTAGGATTGGTTTAGTCCCACATTGCTTATGGTTAGAGGGGATGAGACCTTTATTTATAGGGCATATCACCTTGTCTTTTGAGCCCCTGAATGAGAGCAAGCCACACACACACACACGCGCGCGCACGCCGGACCGCGGACCTCGACCTGCGACCGTGACCGTGACGCAGGGCGCGGGTGCGGGTGCGGGCGTGGGCCGAGGGCCACGGGCGCTGGGTGCTGGGTGCGGGGTGCGGGTTGTGGGTTGTGGGTTGTGGGTTGTGGCGGGTTCAGACACACCCCTACCCAAATGTCTTTTTGGAAAAGGAGTGACATGTAGAGATGCAACTCTACAAATTAAAAGACATCATCTGGACCTTAGATCTCAAGATCTGAGATCTAAGATGATCTGGACGGTCCATCTGGAGGGGCACACCCTTCCAAAGGATCCCGGAGGGTCACACCCCATCCAGAGGACACCTCCAAGAGGTCTGTTTGGCTCTATAAATAGAGCCCAACCCCAAGCATATATTCTCATTCAATAGAGTACGAAATCTCTATCTCTCTTCTTCTCCAACTCTCTCTCTCTCTCCATTCTCTTTTGAAGTAAGAGTCAGAATCGTTTTTCCTTCCTATTGAGAGTTGATCTCAACCGTCGGATCCGCATATACCTGTCAGTGCGTGCACACTGGGTGGGTATCCGTTCAAAGGGTTGTTTCATCTTGGAAGCAGATTTGCGGGGAACCTTTGCACCAATAGAGGGTAAATACTGTTTTAAGGAGAGTGTACCAACACGACTCAACCCGTCTCTCTGTTTCGGATCTCTTAAAAAAGGTACGCCATTTATGTTACATTTATGACATATCATATAGTTGATATTAATATATATATAGATACATATATATTGGTGCATAGGTGTATTTCATATTAATACATGCTTTCTTGAGTACATGAGATTTCAATTTATATAGTGCATATACATATATATATATATAACAGAAACTATTCTATAAGCATGGTATAGACAACAATCTTAAAACAGTATTGTGTTCGTTTATTTATTTTCTTGTGTTATATATATTTGTAGTTGACTCATGGCTGAATCTGGGATTACCACTGAAGTTGGTCCACCCATTGGGAAACTGCGCATTATGTCGGAGTTTGACAAAGATTGAGCCATTTAATGGTTCAAACTTCAAGCGCTGGAGACAGATGATGCACTTTGCCCTGTCTCAACTGGGGGCCATATTCGCCATTACTGAAAAAATGCCTGAGGTTTCTGATGACCCGGAAATCGAGTCCAAGAGGGTTGCATGGATCAATGCTGATTTCCAATGTAAGAACCGGATCTTGAACTCTATGACTAATGAGTTGTACAATGTGTACTCCTCATATGAGTATGCATACACTATATGGGAGGCTCTGGATAAGAAGTATTCTCTGGAGGATGCTGGATGTAAGAAATATGTTACGGCAAATTTCCTGAACTTCAAAATGAAAGAAGACTTGAGCGTATCAATGCAAATGGATATGTTCCAAGTGTTGGTAGCAAGCCTTGTTAAAGAAGACATGTCTCTACCAGAACAGTTCGTTTCTGCGGCATTGATTGAGAAACTGCCAAATTCCTGGAGTGACTTCAAATCTCATATGAAGCATAAATCCAAAGATTGGACTCTTGAGCATTATATAATGCGGATCAAAATCGAAGAGAAGAACCGTGAGACTGACAAGGTGGAAAAGGCCAAGGAATTCAAGACCAAGGCTAATCTTGTGGAAGGCGGGAAATCTGACAAGAGAGAAAAGTCAAAGAAACGTCTCCAGGTGAAGAAGGAAGGGAAATTCAAGAAGACCAAGGGTGGATGCTTCTTCTGTGGGAAACCGGGTCACTTCAAAAAGGACTGTCGGGCTCTCAAGAAGAAACTGGGGAATGACAAAGCAAAGGTCCATCTCACTGAACAGGACATGTTTGCAGCTGTTGTCACTGAGGTGAATTTGGTTGAAAAACCAAAGGAGTGGATTATCGACACCGGGGCTTCCAAACACATATGCTCTGACCAATCTGTATTTATTAAATATTCTCCGGTCAAAGGATCTGATTATGTGTATATGGGGAATTCCCAGTCTTCACCTGTGATGGGCAAGGGTCAAGTAGCACTGAAGCTAACTTCTGGAAAGACCCTTGTTTTGAATGAAGTGCTGCATGTCCCAGACATTCGCAGAAATCTGGTTTCCGGTTTCCGTCTGAACAAAGCTGGAATGAAACTCAGCTTTGAAGCTGATAAGGTTATCATACTTCAGGGGGACAAATATGTTGGGAAGGGATATGCCAGTAATGGCCTCTTTGTAATAAGTGTTGACAGTGTTATGAATGAAATTCCTACTTCTTCTTACTTGGTTGAGTCATTTGATGTTTGGCATGGTAGATTAGGGCATCGTAGTATACCATATATTAAAAGACTATCTCACTTGGGATATTTTCATACTCCTTCTGAATTCTCAAGACATAAATGCCCTGTTTGCATTGAAACAAAAATAACTAAAAAACCACATAAATCTGTAGAAAGACAAACCAATCTTTTAGAATTAATTCATAGTGACTTAGCTGATTTTAAATCTCTTGAATCAAGAGGAGGTAATAAATATTATATAACCTTCATTGATGATTATTCTAGGTATACTAAGGTATATCTTTTAAAATCTAAAGATGAAGCTGAATATGCATTTAAATCATATAAGTTAGAAGTTGAAAATCAGCTTAATAAGAAAATTAAAAGATTGAGAATTGACAGAGGAACTGAGTATGGAACTCATAACCTATCTCGATTTTGTGAAGAAAATGGAATAATTCATGAAACTACTGCACCATACCAACCTGAGTCTAATGGTGTAGCAGAAAGGAAAAATAGAACCTTAAAAGAAATGATGAATTGTTTCCTTATTAGTTCTGGGTTACCTTGTAATATGTGGGGGGAGGCTATATTATCTGCATGTTATATTCTTAATAGAATACCTTAAAAAACCTGTAATCTTATTCCTTTTGAACTTTGGCATGGAAGGAAACCATCCTTTCAACATTTAAAGGTGTGGGGGTGTTTAGCCAAAGTTAGAATACCCGAACCAAAGAAAAGGAAGTTTGGACCTAGGACTTGTGATTGTGTTTTCATTGGATATGCTCATCATAGTGCTGCATATAGGTTTTTGGTTTTGAAAACTATTGAAAATGTTTTTGATGCTAATACAATTATTGAATCTCGTGATGCTGAATTTTTTGAGCATGTGTTTTCCAAACTAGTTAGAACTTCTTCTAATGATAACCTTTGTGAAAACCCTATTATAAGAAATGATATGAGCTTAGAACAAGGATCTAGTGAATTATCTACTGATTTACTTAGGAGAAGTAAAAGACAAAGAAGACCTACAAACCTAGGTGATGATATGTTATTATATCATGTGGATAGAGACCCCTTTACTTATCAAGAGGCTGTAACTTCTCCAGATGCTGTATTCTGGAAAGAAGCTATTAAAAGTGAATTAGATTCTATTATCCAAAATCATACTTGGGAATTGGTGACTCTTCCACCAGGTACAAAGCTTTTGGATACTAAATGGATCTTTAAAAAGAAATTTAAGCATGATGGATCTCTTGATAAGTTCAAGGCAAGGTTGGTGGTGAAAGGTTTTAGACAAAAGAAGGATATAGATTATTTTGATACTTTCTCCCCTGTAGCTCGTATTGTAACAATACGAACTTTATTTGCCATTGCATCTATTTATAACTTAGTAATTCATCAAATGGATGTTAAAACTGCTTTTCTAAATGGAGTTTTAGAGGAAGAAATTTATATCAAACAACCTGAAGGATGCATAGTATCAGGACAAGAACATAAAGTATGTAAATTAATTAAATCTTTGTATGGTTTAAAACAAGCACCTAAACAATGGCATGAGAAACTTGATCATGTATTATTAGCTAATGGTTTTACTATTAATAATTCTGAAAGGTGTGTGTATAGTAAATTCCAAAATGGAAAGGGTGTGATTATTGTTCTGTATGTTGATGATATGCTGATAATGGGGACTGATTTAAATGTTGTAAATTTAACAAAGAAATTTCTTATGTCTAAATTTGATACAAAAGACATGGGAGAAGTCGATGTCATTTTAGGCATCAAAGTTATTAGAAAAGCCAATGAGATTATATTATCTCAAGCTCATTATGTGGAAAGCCTTTTAAAGAAATATGGTTTTTATGAGTACTCTCCTATAAAGATACCGTTAGAGGTAGGGAGTCATCTCATAAAACACCATGGTGAACCAGTCTCCCAAAAGGAGTATTCCCAAATTATAGGTTCGGTTTCATACCTAATGAACTCAACAAGACCGGACATAGCTTTGGCGGTGGGGAAGTTGAGTCAACATACTCATAACCCTGGAAAAGAGCATTGGGAAGCTCTGACAAGGTTATTGAGGTACTTGAAAGGAACAATAAACTATGGTTTACACTATAATGGAAATCCCTCAGTCATAGAAGGGTATTGTGATGCTAACTGGATCTCTGATACAGAAGAGTCCTTAGCCACAAGTGGTTACATTTATACTCTTGGTGGAGGAGCGATTTCTTGGAAATCAGTTAAACAAACCTGTGGGACAGGTTCCACTATGGAGGCAGAATTTATAGCCTTAGAGAAGGCTGGGGCAGAAGCCGAATGGCTTAAAAATTTGGTGATAGAAATTCCGTTATGGCCTAAGCCTATGCCCCCAATATCACTACATTGTGATAGTCAGGCAGCTATTGCTAAGGCAAAAAGCAAGATATATAACGGAAAAAGAAGACATATACGCCTGAGACACAACCTTGTGAGGCAGTATATAAGTGAAGGAACGATAGCTATCGACTTTGTAAGATCAGAAAAGAATCTGGCCGATATATTTACAAAGCCTCAAACCACCAAGGTCATATTTGACACATCTAAAGGAATGAGCTTAAAGTCTGTGACATAAGTCATGTGATGGAAACCCAACCTATGTGATAGGAGATCCCTGGGATTAGGTTCAATGGGTAAGAACGAAGTCACGCAGATGATTTGTTTAGTACTATCACCAATTGCTCATTCTGGTTAGATGGTAAGATAGTACTCACCACAATGAATGGAGGATGAATCTCAATGATTCTTAATTAAGCCAAATTATCCCAGAGGAATGTGGGGGTGTGTTAACTGTGGTGCACACTATGGGCTGACCTTATTGAATGTAGGAAGTGGGGCCGCTTCCAATGAGAATTTTAAAGGCGAATTCTCATAAACATTCATGAACCAGGATAGGGATAAGGCCGGTTTATAATATGTCCATTTTTTTAAAAGGGATCTTTTCGAGGGTCGGACTGTAAGAGGTGGCTGGTAGGTCAGTCAGCTACACCAATGAGGAAAGGTTCAAGAAGCTAGCTTCACCCGTACTCTGTAGCGTGGCCTATCAGACCTAGTGTAGATTCAAGAAGCTAGCTTCATCTGCAACGACGTCGCTTACAGTTCTCATGAGATCAACTTCTTATTCGTGTTTTACTATGTCTTTTCAATCTTGTGGGGGAATTGTTGGAAAAAGTCAAATAAACAAAGTCAAAACAGTTTTTCCAATTTAAGTTTGAAAAGACTTCAAAATTTCAAACTTTTCGAGTAGCGCCAAAAATTTCGTTTTCGGTTTGGGCGGGAAATTTGTTTTTCGGTTTTTGAGTTGGCATAACCAATGTAGGATTGGTTTAGTCCCACATTGCTTATGGTTAGAGGGGATGAGACCTTTATTTATAGGGCATATCACCTTGTCTTTTGAGCCCCTGAATGAGAGCAAGCCACACACACACACACGCGCGCGCGCGCCGGACCGCGGACCGCGACCTGCGACCGTGACCGTGACGCAGGGCGCGGGTGCGGGCGCGGGTGCGGGTGCGGGTGCGGGTGTGGGCGTGGGCGTGGGCGTGGGCCACGGGCCACGGGCCACGGGCGCTGGGTGCGGGTTGTGGGTTGTGGCGGGTTCAGACACACCCCTACCCAAATGTCTTTTTGGAAAAGGAGTGACATGTAGAGATGCAACTCTACAAATTAAAAGACATCATTTGGACCTTAGATCTCAAGATCTGAGATCTAAGATGATCTGGACGGTCCATCTGGAGGGGCACACCCTTCCAGTGGATCTGGAGGGTCACACTCCATCCAGAGGACACCTCCAAGAGGTCTGTTTGGCTCTATAAATAGAGCCCAACCCCAAGCATATATTCTCATTCAATAGAGTACGAAATCTCTATCTCTCTTCTTCTCCAACTCTCTCTCTCTCTCCATTTTCTTTTGAAGTAAGAGTCAGAATCGTTTTTCCTTCCTATTGAGAGTTGATCTCAACCGTCGGATCCGCATATACCTGTCAGTGCGTGCACACTGGGTGGGTATCCGTTCAAAGGGTTGTTTCATCTTGGAAGCAGATTTGCGGGGAACCTTTGCACCAATAGAGGGCAAATACTGTTTTAAGGAGAGTGTACCAACACGACTCAACCCGTCTCTCTGTTTCGGATCTCTTAAAAAAGGTACGCCATTTATGTTACATTTATGACATATCATATAGTTGATATTAATATATATATAGATACATATATATTGGTGCATAGGTGTATTTCATATTAATACATGCTTTCTTGAGTACATGAGATTTCAGTTTATATAGTGCATATACATATATATATATATATATATAACAGAAACTATTCTATAAGCATAGTATAGACAACAAAAAGATAGGGAAATGCTGATTACTCTTCCATGATGGCTGCAGCCTATCCCATACCAGTAACATGGGCTTGTATCAGTTGCATTCCAAGAATCAGGAAAGTTGTGGTCACTGGCTTTCCAGTTGAGTAAAGCCTTGACTTCCAATGATGATGATGATGATTTAGATGCTACTAGAATTGTTGTAGAGCTTACAATGGTGAAAGAAACGCTTACAACAACTATTTTCTGCACAAATGCAATGAAGGAAGCCATGGAGTAATTTGATTCTGTTTAGCTTCATTCTAATGCTCCCACTACTACATATATGATATTTAACAAGTATACTAGAGGTTGAAAGGGACCCATCTAGGATTCATAATTGTGTCTCATAAATCAAAATTGCGGTCAAGTCAAGATCATGTATTTCGTTTTACACAACTGAGTGGGAATGAAAGCCAAAAGAAAGTTCCAGACAGTTACTATGATGGCTGCTTTTTAGATTTGTAATTCACGTTGTTGTTGTTTCTCTTCTATCCTTTTAATTAGGGTTTAATTGGGCCCTATTAAGTCACCGGATTAATACCTAAAATTTCAAAGTCTGGTTTTTGGGTCACAGTCATAAATGGGGTCTCTTGAGTCATGCCGTTTCGCATGATGCAAATGATTGTTGATAGAATTATATGATAAAGAAAATCATCCCTTGAAATGAAGATTTGGATCTCAAAGCAGGGAAAGCTAGCGTGTAATAAGGGATTAATAATGTTGGCCTACATATTGTAATTGTTGGTAAATTGGGCTAACTGGGTCAAGGTTGATGAGAGAGTGTCTGCGGATCCTACAGGTGATATGGCAGTGAAACAGGTATTGCGGCTTTGTTACAGGTACTGTGAAGCATGAAGCATGAAAGAGGAGAGAGAATTAAAAGAGAGAGAAAGAGGAGAGAGAAAATGGGACCCAGGAGAGAGAAAGTGGGACCCACCAAGGTGGCATGCCACCAAGGCAGCCAACCTGGCCGAGCACCAAGGCAGCCAGCCAGCAGGCCAGCCGCATGGCACCACAACAAGGCACCACAGCAAGCAGGCCCGCATGGCACAGCCGCATGGCACCACTAGCCGGCCAGCAGCACAGCAGGCTAGCCAGCCAGCAGCACCGCAGGCCAGCAAGCAGCACAGCAGGCCCGCAAGCAGCTGCCAGCCGCAAGCAGCAGCATGGCACTGCCCGCAAGGCCCGCGCGCGCGCTGGCCCTCTTGCATGCCGCGCATGTCCACCAGATGTTCGACGATTTTCCAGGAGAGAGAAAACCTCTCTGGAAAATCGTCTCTGTAGACTTTTAACAAAAGAGTAAATGGTTACAGAGGCTATTGTTTGTATTCTCAGGGGTATTTTGGGAACAAAAGGATGTTGAAGATGCGAGATCGGCAGTCTAAATGGAGCCACGTCTTAAAGATTCCAAATCAAAGGCTCTGGCGAAGGCGGGCTACTGTGTGGCGCTGACGGTGCGCCTAGATACTCCCGTGCGTTTCGTGAGTGGCCAGACGCAACATATTATCATGCATCGCGGTACATGCAAGTGTAGCCGTGATCCAGTGTGACGTGCCTACGGTGCCGCGACACCATTGATCCAGATCCATTGGTCCATGCAATCTCCGATTGCGTCGACGTTATTTATGCAGATCCAACGGCGAGAAACAAATCCTGCCTTTTTGAGTGAGATCCAACGGCCAATTTCAGAGATTCCCTCTTCGGCCTATCAGGGCACGACACCCAAGCCCCAAGCGGCGGGGCGCGGCTACGGTGCGTCGCAGGCGCAACAAATGGAATTAAAAGATTCTATTTAGAATTTTTTGAATGGCTGAACTTGTTTTCTTCATAACTTGGCCATCCGGTGGCCAAATCCGACGATCCAAATTGCTCCGAGCTAGGTTTTTCATTCTCTATCAATTGAGAATGGTTAGAGAACTGGTTGGCCGTGAAAAACAGATCTGAAAGGGAGTTTTTGAAGCAAGAGGGAAGAACTTCATGATTTTGGATTTTTCTTGCTCTGGAAATTGAAGACAGTCATTCTCCATCTCTGTTCTTGCTGATGCCGATACACTGATGTATTTTTGAAGACTGGTAGAGCTTGGTTGCATATGGCAAGGGACTGATTGATTACCAGAAGAAGAGGAACATCGTCAATTATCAGAAAAAATTGGTTGTGAGATTTTCTCAGCTCCCTTACTGTTTATTGAATCAATGCATTGTATGTTAAAGTAGGTTGATAATGTTGAATGCCTACGTTGTATGAGAATCTAATGTATGCTAGCATTAGGCAAAGAAAAAGAGAAAAAAATATTGAATGCCTTGCTAGATTGGGATTTAATTGTAGGGCATCATTATAAGCCCCAAAAATTGTATTTGTTGTGGTGTGTTCAGTGGGTGCTGGACACTGGCTTTATGCCTGAATTTTGGCGTTGTTACGCCCTCTCAGTTTTATGTTGGGAAAATTTAGGGTGAGCATCCTTGTCCTGTAAAGGGCTAAAAGTTGAGTATTGAGTAAATACGAAGCCCATTGGGCATTACTCCGTGGATTAGCCATCACTCACTGTGGTGGTGAACCACGTAATCTTTATGTGTTGTGGTTTGTTTTAATTATGTATTTTGTGAAGTGCGTGGAATGAATTGCAGGATGGGTGTGCAAATCTGGTAGACCTGGCCACTGAGTGGTTGCGAGGTAGATTTGCATACGATTGTGTATGGGGCAGATTTGTTCATCATAAGCATTGGGCAGCAAAGAAATATCAGGGAAAAAGTATTCACACTGATTCACCCCCCCCCTCTCAGTGTCATTCAAGGTCCATCAAATAAGTCACTAATTTTGTCCGTGAAATTGAAAAGAAAAACCAAAGTCATTGACTTGGAAATCCAGAGTTTTTCTATGGAGACAGTGGATGTGTAATCATGTTCTTATATTAGTGGACACTCAAAAGACAGTGGATGGGTAGTCATGTTGTACCCTACCACTACCATTCTATTTTGAATAAGGGGTAACTTCAGGTGCAAGTACTAACGAACCCATGTCCAGGTTAACCTTAATTGTCACCAACGCACGCCTAAGATACGACAATGGTTCTTTGGGAAAATATATAAGATAGAAGTCATCTTCTTCTAGCATAGCATGCCAAAAGACTACAGCTTAGACTGTAGGAGAGAACAGAGAGGCTGACCTATCTTCAACTGAGGAGAGCTTGGATACCTGAAAGTTCACAAAGGGAATGTTTACTTTCAGATTTCTCTTCATCTCTTCCTTTGCAATAATTCTAGTAGCCTGCTGTGTTTTAGAAGAGGATTCTAAAACCACTTCAATAGAGAATAGCAACCTAGTGAGAGAGAGATATCTAGCCATATAGGGTACTCTACATGGGTCACCTTTCTTTATGGGACAACTCACGACCCATCTAGTCAAATAATCGGATCTCGATTGGCAGACCGTATTCCAACACGGATGAACCTATAAAGTCATAAATATTCTCTAAAATGTTGGCTTGTATATGATGAACTTGATATGACACTGAGAGGGGGGGGGTGAATTAGTGTCTGAAATTTTTTTCTGATAATTTCACTGTTGTCTAGAGCTGATGGAGATCTAATTTTCACACACATACAAGCGCATGCTAATCTACATCGCTACCACTGAGTGCCTAGGTCTACCAAATTTGCACACCCACCCTATAAGTCATTTCATGCACTCCAAAATATACCAGAAAATAAAATAAAGAACACAGGGATATTACGAGGTTCACTACCACAAAGTGTGATGGCTAGTTTACGGAGTAATGCCCAACGAACTCCATATTTACTCAATACTCAGCTTTTAGTCTCTAACAAGCCAATGATACTAACCCTAGGTTTTCCCAGCATAAAACTGAGAGGGCATAACAACGCCAAGATTCAGACTATGATAGACAGTGTTCAGCACACGCTGCACACACCACGCTTAACCCGCACCCACGGGAAGCAAATAATAATTTTTTGCTTATAATAATGCCTTACAATTTTTTCCCACAGCTAGGCATTTAACAATTTTCACCTACGCTAGCATACAATATATTGAAAGCATAAACAGATAGGGAATTGAAAAATCTCACAAACAATGCTTTCGAATGATAGACAATATCTCTGAAGCTTCACACTGCTCTCAGGAACACTTCAACAACCTTCAATGATGGCAGAACTTGATTAATAAAGCACGCCTTACTCATAGGCTTCCAATCTCCTCCACACAATCCGTAATCACTATAAAGGTAAACATAAAAGCTCTACCAATCTCTCACAAGGATTTAGCACTCCATTGATGCACAAAGAAGATGTAGTTAGTGATTGAACATTCCCACATGGTACAAAACCCTAGAAAAACCATTTGTATCTCTTCAAAACCCTCTTTTCAATTTTTCTCAGTATTTTTAAGACTCCCAACACCACCCAACGAATAGAGGAGCCAAAAATATGGAAACTGCAACTTAAACGGATAAATTTGGAGCTTGGATGACAAAGTTATGGCGGTTTGAAGTTTGGCCAATAGAATTAAGAGAAATGAAATCTTTTTGTGGCTTACCGTACTCCTACGCCCCATGGAATCAGTGCCTGCACTGACATGATAGCTTGCGTTGTTGAGTTCTGATTGGTCTATCGCGGATCTTCAAAATCGGCCATTGGATCTGCAGGTTTAAGCGGGAATGAAAACACTATAGCCGCTGAATTCGTATATATCACGTCTACGAAAGTCAGCATGAACTGCAGCCGTTGGATCAGAATCTCCACCGTCGCTGTAACGTATGCGTGCAACATGGAAACAAGGTACTTTCTTCATGCGCTGCCACACATTATTTTAAGTTGCAATCAACCAATAAGAGTGATAGTGACATAATCTTAACGTGACCACCGATCTACACCTAATCTCGTACTTTCTTGGGCCATCAGATGAGAATCTGAATCTCGTGGCTTTATTTCAGCTGCAGATCTTGGATATTCTTCTTTTGTGCTTGACAAAAATGCCCTTCACAACACCTCTAATGACCTCTGTAGCCATATGTCATTTAACAAACCTTGTGTTGAACCCTTGCCCAATCAGTACAGTGTAAGTTGTCATTGTTGGCAATCTTAGCAGAGAAATTGATATGGAGGAGAGAGAGTATCTGTAGGACCCACTGCTAGACAAGGTGACTGGTTTGGTGCACTGACAGCAACTGATGATCAAGTCCAGCATGAAGAAAGAGATTGAAGAAAGAAGATGAGGAGAGAGAAAGAAGAGAGATAAGATGAGGAGAGAGAATGGGTGGGGACTAGGTGGGTCCCACCTGGGGTGGCCAGGCCAGCATGGCAGCCAGCCCTGGTCAACATGGTCGATGGCCGAGGCACCAGGCCAGCAGTAAGCATGCCAAGCCCAACAGCACCAAGGCCAGCATGCCATGCCCAGCAGCACAGCACAGCAGACAGCTGCGCGCACAACAGCACAGCACAGCAGGCAGCCGCGTACACAACCCCGCGTGCCATGCCTAGCAGCATAGCCCAGCAGGCAGCTGCGGGCACAACAGCAAGGCCATGCGTACAGCAGCATGCCGCGCGCACAACTATGTCGCATGGTCAGCAGCAACATCCGTGCATGCGCATCAAGTGTTCGACGTTTTGCCGCAATGAAAGATCATCTCAGGACCTGACTGGAATTTTTTGGATATACAGGGCATTACCACACTTTATTGAAGGGCATTTTTGTCCTTTGAAAAAGGGAGGATTCTAAATCAGCGGCCAAGGAAGCGCCACGTATGTTAGATTCCAAATCGGCATCCCACAAAGAGGCGGGAATCGGTGTGTCGCTTTGATCGCGTCAAGATGCTTATGCGAAGACATTGGTTGGCTGGATGCAACCTAAAATCATGATCTGCGCCGCACCAAACTGAATCCAGGATTCAGTGTTGCATGCGTATGGTGCGTCGGCGCCATGGATTTCGATCTAACGGCCGAGGTGTATCCCGATCGCGCCTGACGTGATGAGGCCGATCGTAAGGCCTAAATCAAATCCCGCATATATCTGACCGATCCAGTGGCTTAGATTGAAGATTCCACTCTGTGCCAATCAGAGCTCGACAACGGCGTACGGTGGGTCAGAGGCGGCCGCGCTATGGTGCTTCGCAGCGCATTGAATCAGCCTAGAAGATTCCTTTTTAAATGTTCTGGATGGTTGATCTTGTTCGAGGCATATCTCAGCCGTCCGATCTCGGATTGTAGCCTGTAATATATCAAACTGAAGCTATTTCGAAGAACAAGCTTTTAGAATGGGTTTGAGCTCGAGCAGAAGAAGAAAAATGGTGATTTTGGGGCAAACTTTTCATTGAAGTTTCTAGGAGCTATACAGTAACTCCTATTCTCTGTGTGAGGCCATTAAAGCTTCATTGAAGCTTAGGGTGAATGCTTGGACAAGCTGTGAGAGTCCAATGGAGCCAAAGTTGTGAAGAATGACCTACATAGCCAGTAAAGAGGTCGAGAAGCTAGCACAAAGAGTGTTACATCAGTTGTGAGCAAGACCGGAAGGTAATCACGCACACAAACTCTATTTTTGTATCAATGCCATATGGGAAGGGTTTGTAATCAATATTTGTTAAACATTTTGTAACCTGTCAAGTTAGGGGCTTGACTGGAGTGGGGGTTGTTGCCTAGGACACAGTTGTAGCTGTGAATGCGGTTGATGTTGTAGCATTGGGGTTGTAGGTGCAACCATAGCATTACAGTTGCGTATTGGGTATAATACGAAACCCTAGTTAGGGTATTATCCCGTGGAGTAGCCATCACAGTGTGTGATAGGTGAACCACGTTACATTGTGTGCCATGTGGATGTGCCTATGAAATTGTCTATAAGTGTGGAATAGAAGTCTGTGTGCTGCAGGTCTGGGTATACACACTTGGCAGGCCAAGCCCCTGGTATGGATACCTGTGGGTGTGTGGTTGGTGTGTGTACGAAATGTGTTTGATATATTGACAGAGAGAAAAGTCTAGTTGACAGCTCAAGACAGCACATAGTGAACAACAGCTCTTGGCAGCAACTTCTGAAGCAGTAGGTGGGCAAATCATAATAGTGAAAAGATTTTGAGGGAACTTATTCACCCCCCCCCTCTCAGTGACTACCTGGGATCAACACCTTGTAGAGTGAGAGATCTTCTCTCTAAACACCTATGCATTCTCTTTCAAGGAAATACGTTGAACAACTGGGGTGTGCTAGCTGGGGGGGCACGGCCATGCGACAGTGGACCTGTGGGCTTGCTGCTGCAAGGCATGCCATGGTGTGCCATGGCTGCTGCCTAGCATGCAACTGTGGCATGCCATGCTGTTGTTGTGGCCTTGGTCTGCCCATGTGGCTGGCTGCCACTGTGATGTTGCGGCCTGGGCTTGGCTGGCTGCTATGGTGACATACCACCTAGGCACAGTAGGGTCCCACCCATATTTTCTCTCTCCTCTTTCTCTCTCTTCATGTAATACTGTATATGATGACAACGATACCATGGCGATACCAATAATCCATCAAAACTATGCCACATCACCAAAAATTATGCCACATCACCAGTAGGGTCCATAGACACTCTCTCTCATCAAACTCAGTGTAAAATCTCATTCAACTCATTGCAAGTCATCTGAAACACACTATAAGGGATGTAGAACACCTATAGAACACACATATGAGATTGCTCCATCTTTGCCACAACACTGACACTTTCTCTCCTACATTAACACTCTCTCTCCTACACTGACACTCTCCTTCCTTATTTCTCTGAGTTAATGTTCATCAACTCTGCCACATCTATCAAGTTGCCAACAATGACAACACAAAGTCCAACAATCTTCCCCTTTGGAATTATTGGCAACTCACTTCGCACATGTAACCTTTCTCCCCCTTTGACAAGAAGTACAAAGGGATATGACACATAAGAGTGCCCACCACATCTTCCAATCCTATGGGCCCAAAAGATAAACAAACCATCATATCAATACATAAAACATCATAGGACTCCCCCTGAGTCCAACATAAGGAGAAGAAGGATAACAAGCATACACCCTTAACATATAAATACCAAAGGACTCCCCCTGAGTCCAACATAGGGAGCAAAATAAGTAAAACAACCACACACTGCACCCCCTCACTCCAAGCATCTCACTGTTTGGTGAGGATGGTCATGCATGAATCTTCAACACTCTCTGTCAGAGTGTATAAGTTTCTTGAGGTTCTTTGTCCTAAAGCCATAGTCTTGCCACTACCAACTCTTCTGATCTCATATCTCTGATTGTTAAAGATCACTTCATGCCTTCTGTCACAAATCTGACTAATGCTGAAAACATTGTGCTTGAGCCCTGACACATAAAGCACATCATGGAGTTTCGTCTTTCCATTGTTAAGGGTGATAGAAATCTTTCCAGTTATCATGGTCTCATCATTGTTTTCAAACTTCATTGTACCTCCCTCATACTGTTGAAGCTCCTGAAATATTTTCTTGTCACCTGTCATGTGACTAGAACATCCACTGTCAAGAATCCATGGTGTAGAACTGTCTTGTGCCTTGAAAGTTGTCTGTATAACCAAAGAACTGTTCCTTTGAACCCAAACTCTCTTATTTGATTGTGATCTTTCATCTTGCTTTTGCCTTGGAACCTTGTTTCTAGTTCTATCATGCTGTCTCTGTGAAGGTAACATACGGGGAAAGATGGTCCTACAATTCCTTGCTATATGCCTAAGTTTTGACAATTGTAGCACAGAACAAAATTTTCTTCAAGATGAGTAAATTGATTTTTACTTTTAAATCTAACTTTTCTCATATTGAATTTGCAGGTGGCTATCTTGTGTCCATATGCATTGCATTTATAATAATATCCCTGAAAATAAGGTCTTGGCCTAGAAGGTTCCATGTACCTCATCTGTCTCTACGGTGCACTGGGATAATTTCCTCCATAGAAGTTACTCTGCTCCACTCGCCTACCTTGCCTTACATTATTAGTCTGTGGAATAGAAACTTGGTTTTCTTCTTGAACATAAACCATAAGATCCTTACCCTTTCCACTCTCTTTCACAAAACAGATGGGACTTTTTCCCTTTGAATTTATACTATTGGAATTGTCACACCCCAATTCTGTACTATTCAGAATGGTGTGATGAACCATTAATAAACCAATGGTTCAATCAGGATCTCGAATAGGCTGTGTTCATTTGCTTAAACCATACACATCCACAACCATAATCAGGATACATACACGATAGCGGAAGTTTTTAATATTAAATGAACTGAGAGTCTAAAGATGATAACATAAATAAAGTATTCAATTATCTTCAAAATACTAAGACATAAAATAAAATATTTAATCAATTACGTCGTCTGTATAATTTGAATAAAATCTAATAAAAAATACAGGAGTTCACTCGCATGATGAATCATGCTACTCTATCATCACTTCTGCCTCCATTGCCGCCGCATGCCCTTATGTTGGAGCATTCATATAATCTTCCACTGTTGTACCTACATCATCAACTAAAATATTTGAATTCAAAAAGGGTGAGCACACATTACGGTTCAGTGAGCAAACAAAAGAATGCAACAAACATATGCATGCATTCAATTCATATCTTTGGTCTGGTTCATAAGTTTGCAATGTGCAATAGAAAGGATAGGTGATCGCCGCACCTCTATACACGAATGTATGGAACCGCCCAATGGATCAAACTCCATTGTCGCCCCCACATGCACCCACCATGGAATAGAGATAGAGCTAAAGTGCTTAGGACCGTACCGCATCACACTTCCCCTAATGCTCTACCCATACCAACATGTAAGTCCCTATTGACGAGGGCTTACAAACTAAGCTCGCAACTAACTAATCCTAATGTCAAACAGTGTATCCAAGGCCTCACCCCAGTATCCCTCAATACATCCATAGAGTTAGAGCTAAGGCCCCCTGGCAGAGTCAGAGACTACACGATCCGAAACCACCTCCCCTGATGTCCTACGATGTAATAGTTCTGCTAAGGTAATGGTGCTACGACGATGTTAGTGGACAAGACTTGAGTAGAGATAGAGCTAGAGTCTGGTGACCATGATGAACCACAGTGTCACATCCTCCCCCTGATGTCCCACTCGCATCAAGTACATTAACCACATACATACATTCACATGCCTATTCCGAGTATCATCATCATCATGTTATAATAAACGAAATTAAATATGCATGAACAGTAATAACATGAATAGTGGATGACATGTGATATGCACATTACAATCATACAAGCATAGAATCATTCATGGTATTGGACTCAATAAACGAAAATAGTTTATTATTAGTCAATTAGTTTAGGTCTTGTTCCCTCACCTTTGATTGAGCGTAGATCCTCGTTCAAGCTTTATGAATCATTTTTTTAAATCACTAGAAAAACTTAACAAGTCGATAGATTTTAATTAGAATTAATTCTAATATATTTAGACTAACAGAAATTGTAGGGTCGCAGGTAGGGTAGCACCTAAGGTAGCAGTTTCTGCGATCCCAGGGTGTAGGGTCGCAGGTGGGGTCGGATACCATTCGACCCTACGTGCGACCACAGCCTCCCTGGGACTTCCTGAGGGCATGTGGTCGATCATGTGGTCTTGTAGGGTCTGATATCATTCGACCCTACGTGCGACCACACCTTTTCTGAGTCAACCTTTCACTCTACAGTCGATTCCTTCATGTTTGGATCCTTTGGCTTACTATCATGGTCCATTCTATGATTGTTCTATGGTTCAAAACTATAATTTATACATCATTCATTGTCCATAATGATTTCCTCCATGGAATCTCTTAGAATCTATCCATGGATGGATGATTTGGGTTTCTCCTAATCCTATGTTCTCCATAAACTATTCTAAGCTCTCTTATTCAGGTAGGGAATTAGGTTCATACCTTAATTCAGAGGTTTCTCTGAACTTCCTCCTCTTCCTTAGTCTTCTTCTTCAAGTTTCCTTCTCTTATTCTCTTCCTTTTCTTTTCTTTCTCTCACTTTCAATTAGGGTTCTAAAGGAGTGAAAGAGGCTAAGAGACGTCCTATTTATAGAGAAAAACCCTCCATAATAAGTCTCAATGAGTTTAGGAAAGACCCCCCTTTGAATTAGGAAGGTTTCCTAATTTTTGGATTCTGTCTATTATCGTAGGGTCCCATGTAGGGTCGCAGAATCCGTCGACCCTATGTTTTTCTAGTCATGCGACCCCAAGACTAAAAAGTCATGGGTTGGATTCTTTTGAGGTGGGCTCGATCATACCTGTTTAGACATGCGACCCTACCCTCATATTTGACTATTTTTGGGTTAGATTTCATACCTGGTCTTGTGGCTTCTTCACGTGCTTGGTCCACTTGGCTCGACCATGATAGGTAGACTTGGTACAAGGTGGTAAGACCGGTTAGTTCGATACGGGTCTTACAGGAATTCTCTCCTTTATCAAAACCAAAACCAAATTTAATTTTGGAAGGTCTTTGAGAATTTATAATTCCATTTAGCTTGCTGCTACTAGGGTGCACTGGAGTGTTACTTGGCTCATCAGATTGAGTAAATTTTTGTCATCTTTCAAGCTCTTCTTTTTCAAACTCAATCATTTTTGCCTTCAGAATTGCAAACTCCTTCTCGTACTCTTCACATTGATTAATCATAGTAGATTGTTCTTTTAGTTGAGCTTTCAAAACTACATTCTCTGTCATTAATCTGGAATGGTCTGCAGATGCCAGTATGAGCTGAGTCTTGAAACTATCAATTATTTTCTTGGACTCTTCATCTTGAGCTCTTAAGTCTTGAATCAACTGTTTCTGCTTTTTAACTTCTTGTGAAACAAGCTTGTTATTTTTTCGTTCCTTGTTGAGTTCCTTCATAGCTGCTAGAAACTCTATCTCAAAATTTATTTCACCTTCTTCATCACAGCTTGAGCTTGATTCTTCATTCTCATCTTCTTCATTGTCATTTGAGGTAAATTCTTTATCTTTGTCCTCTTCTCGTTCATCAATGAAAACCATGAACAAAGCCTGACTAGGCTCATCTTCTGAAACATTATCTGAGTCATCATCTGAAGTGTCAATGTTCCTCTTGAAAATGAAACCTTTTCTTTTAGGCTTGTTCTTTTTGAAGCTTTTGGCCTTGTAATTGTCCTTGCTGTCATCTTCATCATCACTATCAATTTTACTCTTCTTTAGACATTTTGCAGCAAAGTGTCCAACCTTACCATAGTTGAAGCACTTGAATGAGAGTTTGTTCTTGTATCTTCCTGTATCCTTCTTTAGTTTTCTAATGAAGTGAGTTGAGGCCTCATCTTCACTTTCTTGCTCATCTGGTTTTTTATAAATTTTTAGCTTCTTCATGGCCTTGAAGGCAACTTGCATATCAATAGAGATTTTTGGATCAACTCTCATCTCAAAGACTATCAATGCTCCATGTATCTCATCAATAGTGATCTGTTCCAAATCCTTGGTCTCTTCAAGAGCTGACACTTTTGACTCAATTTTAGAGTAAGAGACCTTAAGATTTTCTGACAAACAATATGACATTTTAGGTCTTCACCAAATCCTCTAATGGAATTGACCACTTCATTAACTCTGTTCTTATATTGATCAATGGTCTCATCATCATTCATCCTCAGGTTCTCAAACTGACCTCTGAATGTTTGCAGCTTGACAGTCTTGATCTTCTTATCTCCTTCATATATGTTGATCAGTCTATCCCATACTTCATTTGCTGTCTTGCAGTCCATGACTTTAGATAACTCGTTGTTACTCAATCCCCCTTGAATAGCATTTAAAGCCTTCTATTATTTCCAAAGTTCTTCTTGTCTACTGTAGTAAGAGCATTCGTGTCATGAAAAGTGTAGTCATTCTCAACAGAAGCCCATACATCAAATCTAAGAGACCCTATGTAGCTCTCCATTCTCCTCTTCCAGAATACAAAATCTATCCCATCAAACAACGGGGGTTTGTAAGAACCTTCCCTTGGTGCCATATCTGAATTTTGATCTTCTCAATTGCTAATTAAGCTGTCACTTAGCCTGGTGCTCTGATACCATGATAAACTTGATATGACACTGAAAGGGGGGTGAATCAGTGTCTGAAATTTTCCCCTGATAATTTCACTATTACCCAGAGCTGATGGAGATCTAATTTTTCACACACATATATAAGCGCATGCAAATCTATCTCACTATCACTCAGTGGCCAGGTCTACCAGATTTGCACACCCACCCTGCAAGCCATTCCAAGCACTCTAAAATATACCAGAAAATAAAACAAAGAACACAGGGATATTACGAGGTTCACCACTACAAAGTGTGATGGTTAATCGATGGAGTAATGCCCAACGGACTCCATATTTACTCAATGCTCAGCTTTTAGTCTCTAAAAAGACAATGATACTAACCTTAGGTTTTCTTAGTATAAAACTGAGAGGGTGTAACAACATCAAGATTCAGGCTATGACAGCCAGTGTTCAGCACACGCTGTGCACACCACGCTTAACCCTCACCCAAGGGAAGCAAATAATATTTTTTTAGGCTTATAATAATGCCTTACAATTTTTCCTCACTAGCTAGGCTTTCAAAAACTTTCACCTACACTAGCATACAATATATTGAAAGCATAAATAGATAGAAAATTGAAAATTTTCACAAACAATGCTTTCGAATGGCAGACAATATCTCTAAAGCTTCACACTGCTCTCAGGAATTCTTCAATAGCCTTCAATGATGGCAGAACTTGATTCATAGAGCACACCTTACTCACAAGCTTCCAATCTCCTCTACCCAACCCATAATTACCATGAATGTAAACATAAAAGCTCTATCAACCTCTCACAAGGATTTAGCACTCCATTGATGCACAGAGAAGAGGTAGTTAGTGATTGAATATTCCCATAGGGCACAAAACCCTAGAAAAAACCTTCTGTATCTCTTCAAAACCCTCTTTTTTATTTTTCTCAATATTTTTATGACTCCCAACATAGCCCAATGAATAGAGAAGCCAAAAATATGGAAACTACAACTTGAATGGACTGATTTGGAGCTCGGATGACAAAGTTATGGCGGTTTGAAGTTCGGCCAATAGAATTAAGAGAAATGGAATCTTTTTGTGGCTTACCGTGCTCTGCGCTGCACGGAATCAGCACCCGCACCGACATGATAGCTTGCACTGTCGAGTTCTGATTGGTCGATTGTGGATCTTCGAAATCGATAGTTGGATCTGCAGGTTTAAGCGGGAAACCACTATAGCAGTTGGATTCGTATATATCACGTCTACGAAAGTCGGGATGAACCACGACCTTTGGATCAAAATCTCTGCCGTCACTGTAATGTATGCGCACAACATGGAAATAAGGGACTTTCTTCATGCGGTGCGACACATTATTTTAAGTTGCAATCAATCAATAAGAGTGATAGCGACAAAATCTTGACGCGACTGTTGATCTGCACCTAATCCCGCACTTTTTGAGGCCGTCAGATGAGAATCTGAACCTCGTGGCTTTATTTCGGCTGCAGATCTTGGATATTATTCTTTTGTGCTTGACGAAAATGCCCTCCACAACACCTCTAATGACCTCTGTAACCATATGTCATTTGACAAACCCTGTAGAGTGGATTTCTTCCCGAGAGATCTTCTCTAAACACCTATCCATTCTCTACCTCAAACAACTAGGGTGTGCTATCTGGGGGGGGGCACGGCCATGAGACAGTGGGTCTGCGGGCTTGCTGCTGCAAGGCATGCCATGGTGTGCCATGGCTGCTGCTTAGCATGCGGCTGTGGCATGCCATGGTGCTGCTGTAGCCTTGGTCTGCCCATGTGGCTGGCTGCCACTGTAATGCAATGGCCGTCGGCCTGGTTGACTGCCATGGTGGCATGCTACCTAGGCATAGTGGGTCCCACCCATATTTTCTCTCTCCTCTTTCTCTCTCTTCATGTAATACTGTATATGATGACATCGATGCCATGGCGATGCCAATAATCCATCAAAACTATGCCACATCAAAACTATGCCAGATCACCAGAAACTGTGCCACATCACCAGTGGGGTCCATAGACTCTCTCTCTCATTAAACTTAGTGTAAAATCTCATTCAACTCATTGCAAGTCATCTGAAACACATTATAAGGGATGTAGAACACCTGTAGAACACACATACGAGGTTGTTCCATCTTTGTCACAGCACTGACACTCTTTCTCCTGCACTGACATTCTCTTTCCTCATTTCTCTGACTTAATGCTCATCAACTCTGCCACATCTATCAAGTTGCCAACAATGACAACACAAAGTCCAACAGTATATACGCAAAAATTGTAAATTAGGATATGGGAGAAGGTTTCTCACGTCAGGAAAGAGGAAATCTTCCACATTACACCAATAGAGGTGCAAAAAATGGTATCTTAAATCATAAATCCATTCTCTTAGATTTCTGTCTTGGAGTAACCAAATCCCTCTATGAAAGGCCTTACTTTCTACATAAATCATACTTGAAGCCTCACTACAAGAAAGAAAGAGTCGTTTAGACCCATACCAAGGCTGGCTACAATAAAGCAGTCAACTAGTTTTAGCACTCTGAAACGTGTGTTAGGTCCACCAAAATTGAGGACAAAACATGTAATTTCACCTTCATTATTGATCTGCATAAATGTTACCCACCAATAAATGGGCAACACGTGACAAGAGATATGTCAATCTCCTAAAACCAGGGGCATATCCATCCATTCACATTTGAATAGGAGCATATGTGTGAACGACCATTTTGGAGGTTGTATTGTAAAAGCACGAAATGACTCACATGGGAATATTATATAAAGAGCTCAACTGCCAAGGTCAAATTAGCTTTTACATCGCAAATATTACTCTCTTTGTACCGAGCTCCCTTTTTACGGCTTACTCAAATCCCTAGTACACACTACAAGAATTCATATTTTCGGGGACAAAAAATTCGCCAAAAAGACTTTTCCGTCACCAATTATTTTCATCAATGTAATGGTTTACATCGCCAGTTCCGTCGAATAAACTACCGTTGCATCCAAACATGATGGAGAACAAGGTTTGTCGGTGATTAAATTTTAAATGACGAAAATTATTTCCGTCCACAAAAATATGTATTTTAACCAATGAACTTTAACGTTCTATTGTGTAATATACTTATATTTTCCGATGGCAATATGTTTCTGTCGGGAAAATGTGCTTTTGGTAAATACATATTTTTATCAACGGAAAATTTATTCTCGTTAGAAAAAATGTTTATTTTTTTTTTGAATATCCTTATTACCCATACAAATCAGTAATAATTATATTCTATTAAAACTATGAGATAATTACACTCTGTAAAACATGATAGAAATATAATTCTAAATTCTAAATCCCAACTTCACAATAATTATAAAATCCTCATCATGCATATGATTTGTTTTTAGAGAGATAAAGAAAAAAAAGTCTTCGAAACTCTTCCAATATCAGATTCCATCCTTCATTCTAAGACCCAAAATCCTTATAGTCTACCTATTGAGTAGTGCTCAAGCATCTCATTCTCTTCTGTTAGATGTACTTGGATATGTTTATATATGCATCTGCAAAAACAATTATAGAATTATGCCAAATCACAATAAGATACAACAAATTAATTTCATACTAGAGCCAGCATTTGATTCTTTTAGATCCACATGCTTTTAGACTGATAAGGCTTTAATCCTACTTTGATTGGACTAAAGAAGCAAGGAAACAAAAGAGAATGTGTGATAATGGTCTAGCTCTCTGTTAGTTAAAACTCGTTTTAAACGCGTACCGTACTGTCGTACCGTACTCAATTGTTTAATACGCATATTGCCGTATTGATCTCAAAAATACTTTAAAATATTCCATACTCCAAACCTTGCCGTTTAAAACCCGTTTAAAATGCGTACCGTACCGTATCCGTATTTTAACCTGCATCTTTAATAAATAATGAATCGATTATTCCCATATTGTTTAATATTCTTATTACTTTCTACATGTAATCGATGTGGGATTAAAGGCTGCCACTTCCTCATAATTGCTTATAAACTCATTACTTTATTACTTGTTAGGGTGGGGTGTGAGTTATGGGTCATAACAATTGTATATTGTAAGCCACCATTGATCTCTCTCTCTCTCCTCTCTCTCTCTCTCTCTCTCTCTCTCTCTCTTCATATGGATTCATACTTAAAGTCTTGGACAAACATAAAATATCAATTAACTACTTGACTGAAGATGATAATTCTCACCATTTTATGAGCAAACACTTCATAAATGTCATCTGTTCCTATTGATTTTGGTATAATTTTCCAATAGATTTACATGTTTCATTAATGTAATTCTTCAATTTATGAGAGTATATTGTCATTTTTTTCACCGTACCGTATTATATCTGATCCGTTTAAAACCCGTACCGGCCGTTTTTGTTTTTTTGCCGTTCTCGAAATGTTTGACCGTTTTTTGACCGTACCGTTTTTGTTTTGCTCCGTTTAAAACCCGTTCCGTCCCGTTTTGTTTTTTTGCCGTTCCCGTTTTAACTAACTATGGTCTAGCTAAAAGAAAGTTCTAGCCAGTTACTATGATGGCTGCTTTTTCAATTTGTAATTCTCGTTGTTGTTGTTTTTCTTCTATCCATTTAATTAGGATTTAATTGGCTCCTGTTAAGTCTCCGGATTAAGACCTCAAATTTCAAAGTCTGGCTTTACCAAAAAAAAAAAAAAAAAAAAAAAAAAAAAAATTTAAGGTCTGGTTTTTGGGTTAGAGTCATAAATGGGGTCTCTTGAGTCATGCCCTTCGGATGATGATTGTTGATAGAATTATATGGTAAAGGAAATCATCCCTTGTAAAACAAAACAATAGTTGAAAAATATTTTCAGTATTCAATTATGTGTTTTGTCTCTCTCTTTGTATTGAATTTATAGAATTTGATACAAGAATCTCATCTCCTTATCTCATGGAGTGATTATGGGTAACGTACAGATCTCATAAAGAGATAATAGGTAACTTATAGATTTACAAGATATATTGGGCAGTATCAATATCCACTGTATCAATCTTGGGTGGATGGAAATCTTTTCAAGATATATTAGGCAGTGTCAATATCCACTGTATCAATCTTTGCGATATGCTTGGGTGGATGGAAATCTTTTGTGATTTTATCATCCCCCCTCAAACGAACCGGGCAGCTCTGAACGGTGAGTTTTCCTGTGAGGGTACTGAACCGCTGAGCTGGCAAGGGTTTGGTGAGGATATCAGCAATTTGATCTTTGGTGGAGAGAAGACGAACCTCTAATTCCTTGGCAACGACCTTTTCACGGACAAAATGAAAATCAAGTGCAACATGTTAGGTGCGGGCATGGAACCGCGGATTAGCCGACAAGTATGTGGCTCCGAGGTTATCGCACCAAAGGATTGGAAGTATGGAGGAGGTGAACTGAAGTTCCCGCAGTAGCTGTTGCAACCATGTGATCTCAGCAGCGGCATTGGAAAGGCCACGATATTCAGATTCAGTGCTTGAACGAGCAACGGTGGACTGCTTCTTGGAACTCCAAGAGATAAGGTTGGGTCCCAAAAAAATGCAGTAACCATTTGTGGACCGTTGGTCATCGGGACAACCTGCCCAATCTGCATCAGAGTATGCTTGTAGTGTCAATTGAGATGTGCGACGGAGATGTAGGCCAAAACGCAGGGTGTTTTTAAGATAGCGTAAGATACGCTTCACAGCAGACCAATGGTCCTCTGTAGGGTTGTGCATGAACTGGCAGACCTTGTTCAGAGCGAATCCAATTTCAGGTCTGGTTAATGTTGCATATTGTAAAGCTCCAACAATACTACGATAATATGTAGGATCACCATAGGGATTGCCACCCTTAGCTGTAAGTTTGACTCCAGTGGCAGCAGGAGTTGACACACCCTTAGCACCATCCATTTTGGTGCGTACAAGTAGATCACAAATATATTTCCCTTGAGAAAGAAATAAGCCTGCAGGGGTAGGAGTAACTTCAACACCCAAAAAATAATGAAGAGGGCCAAGATCTCGTAACTTGAACATAGAATTGAGATCAATGATGAGTTTAGTGATCTGATCCGAATCACTTCCAGTGACTATAATGTCGTCCACATATACTAGGAGAAAAATAGTGTGACCGTTACGAAAGCGAAGGAAAAGAGAGGAATCTGACAGTGCACTGTGGAATCCCATGGTAAGTAAGCCTTGGCTAAGTCTAGAAATCCATGCCCGTGGAGCCTGTTTAAGACCATAGAGAGCTCTGTGAAGTTTGCATACATTCTGTGGTTGGGTAGAATCAACAAACCCAGGGGGTTGTGTCATGTACACCGCTTCTTGTAAAATGCCATGGAGAAAGGCATTGTGGACGTCAAGTTGACGAAGTTCCCAGCCTCTAGAGAGGGCAAGCGTAATGACTGTGGGTATAGTGGAGGGTTTCACCACAGGACTGAACGTCTCACCATAGTCAAGTCCTTCTGTCTGATTGAATCCCTTTGCAACTAGGCGAGCCTTGTGCCTTTCAATGGTACCATCTGGATGTCGTTTTATTTTATAGACCCACTTACACCCAATGAGATTTTTATTTGGTGGTAAAGGCACAAGAGACCACGTCCCATTTTGTAGGAGGGCATTAAACTCAGTCATCATGGCTGCACGCCAGGCAACAGATTTGTTAGCCTCAGTGAAACAACTCGGTTCTAGTTGGGATGCTGGAGAATCAGGAAGGGAATGATGAGTGACTGAGTAGGTCACGTAATCGGTGTACTGTGTTGGTTTCCGTACACGCAAACTTTTTCTAGTTGAGGTAGGAGGTGAGGAGGACACAATAGCATTATCACTAAGCAGAGCTGCAGGCATGGAAGAGGAATTGATTCCCATGGATTCTTGGTTTTGATCTCGGTGGGTAGCCATTGTAGCAGGTGCTGTTGGTGATGGGGGCTGCAAGCGAGAATCAAAAGAGATGCCGGGTTGAGGTGGTGCGGCAGATGGAGAGATGGCATGAGTGGGCAGTAGAGTAGTTGATCGGGGAGCCCCTAAAGGCCCAGCAGTGACACAATGCGGAGGGTGACCAACCCGTGGTATAAAGGAGCTCACTGTGGATGGAACCGTACCATGGGATAGGATCGCTGTGGGAACCTGCTGTTGGAACGGAAAAACAGCTTCGTTAAATAGTACATTCCTTGATATATAGACACGACCACTTGGGATGTGAAGGCATTGGTAGCCACGATGACGCGGACTATATCCAATAAAGACATAGGGGATGGAGCGTGGTTGCAGTTTATTTGCATTGTAAGGCCTCATGAGGGGGTAACATAAACACCCATAAACTTTGAGTAGGCTGTAGTCAGGCTTTGTATGAAACAGTCGTTCCCAAGCGGACTTGGAATCCGTAGGCATCCTGTTAATAAAAAAAATGGCAGAGGTAAAAGCATCAACCCAATAGGTGAGAGGGACCATTGCATTGTAGAGCATAGTGAGATCAATTTCGACAATATGCCGATGTTTTCGTTCAGCACGGCCATTCTGCTCATGAGTGTGAGGGCAGGTGATTCGATGGAGAATACCATTAGCTTCTAAAAATTTTGAAACTGAACGGTATTCTCCACCCCAATCGGTTTGCATGGCCTTAATTGGTCGTTCAAAAAAATTTTCTACTTGCCGTTTAAAAGATTGAAAAATAGGAAGAACATCAGATTTGTGAACCAAAGGAAATAGCCATGTGTATTTACTAAAGTTTTCAATAAAACTCACATAAAAACGATGACCATTAGGGGAGGGAACAGGGGATGGACCCCAAACATCTGAATGTATTAACTCTAAGGGATGTAGTGAAACAGAATCAGATGAATGAAAAGGTAATTTATGTGATTTTCCTAAAGGACAAGATGAACAGAATGATAGTTTGGTAAGCCCATCGACAGTCAATTTATTTGATGCCAGTATACGTCTGAGAATAGCTGGTGAGGGATGTCCTAAGCGTTGATGCCAAGTGTCAATGGATGCACGTTCACCGACAAACACTTGAGGAAAAGGAGATGCTGATGAGCAGGGGAAATGACTGTTGAGACGATACAAACCACCATCAAGGTTGCCTCTGAGTAGGACCTTCCCCGAGGATTGATCCTTAATTAGACAATAAGAGGGGTGAAATTCCAAAATAACATTATTTTCAGATGTAAGTTTAGAAACACTAAGCAGATTTTTAGAAATTGAAGGAACATGAAGGATATTTTTCAAATCTAATGCACGGCTAGTAGTTAAAATTTTTGAATGTCCAGTGTGATGGATATGCAAACCTTACCCATTGCCGACTTGAACCTGATCGTTGCGGTGATATTCCGAACGGATGGAAAGATTTCCCAAATCAGAGGTGATATGATCAGTGGCACCGGAGTCAGGATACCATGCATCTAGATGTGGAGAGTGAATAGTGGCAGCAGTGTAAGCCGAATGTGGAGACAACTGTCCCTGGTAAGCATTGTCAAACCGATAGTAACAAGTGATGGCGGTATGACCCATGCGATTGTAGACTTGGCATGTTGGTTTGGCTGCTCGTCCTCCTGAGTAAAAACGCCCACGTCCACGGGCTCTGCCACGGTGGTAGGAGGGCTGTCCATTGGGAGCAGAAAAATTAGATGGGCGACCTTGTCTGGGTCGAGCAGAATGGGTAGCAGCTAGATTTGCTTCAGGAACATTGACCGATAGAGAGGTTTGTTCCAATCTGATTTCGTGACTAAGCAAAAGTCCATGTAGATCATTGAGAGTAAGAGGTTCAGATCAGGTGGAGATGGCTGTAACAAATGCCTCCCACTCTAGTCCTAGGCCAGCTAGGATATGTAGAATAAGATCCGAGTCAGG
The DNA here is from genome assembly GCA_028583415.1 of Protea cynaroides. Classification (NCBI taxonomy): domain Eukaryota; kingdom Viridiplantae; phylum Streptophyta; class Magnoliopsida; order Proteales; family Proteaceae; genus Protea; species Protea cynaroides. Next base: position 34,371,171 of record CM053271.1, read on the forward strand.
AATCGAATTGTTGACAGCTGCGAGGTTGTCGGCAATAGATTTCATCCGTTGAAAAAATAGAGTGACAGACTGAGATTTCTTTTTCTCAGTTTGAAGCTGGAGCCGCAGTTGCATGATGCGGGATCTTGAATGACTGGCAAATAGAGTCTCAAGAGATTGCCAGAGTGCTGCAGAAGAGGTGCAATTGATAACCTGGCTGAGAACAGACTCAGAGAGAGAGGAGAGAATCCATCCAAGGAGTAACTGATCTTGGCTTATCCAAGAGGCATATGCAGGATTGTTGATCAGCAAAGTAGCAGGTGGAGTTGCTGTAGAGTCTTCAGAGGGAGACGTCACAGAAGGGGACGTCGGTAAGCTGGTTGATAGAACTTTGACCACCGGACAGGGAAAGGAGCCGTCGATGTAGCCCATTAGTTGATGGCCACGGATTAAGGGAAGTATCTGTGACTTCCATAGCAAATAATTATGTTGATCAAGTCGAATCGACACATTATGACTGAACTTGGGAGAGGACAGAGACGGAGAAGAGGCAGGGAGGGAAAAAGTGTTTAAGGAAGACATTCTATTGACGTATGTCGTTGGCTCTGATACCATAAAACAAAACAATAGTTGAAAAATATTTTCAGTATTCAATTATGTGTTTTGTCTCTCTCTTTGTATTGAATTTATAGAATTTGATACAAGAATCTCATCTCCTTATCTCATGGAGTGATTATGGGTAACGTACAGATCTCATAAAGAGATAATAGGTAACTTATAGATTTACAAGATATATTGGGCAGTATCAATATCCACTGTATCAATCTTGGGTGGATGGAAATCTTTTCAAGATATATTAGGCAGTGTCAATATCCATTGTATCAATCTTTGCGATATGCTTGGGTGGATGGAAATCTTTTGTGATTTTATCACCTTGAAATGAAGATTTGGATCTCAAGGCAGGGAAAGCTAGCGTGTAACGTGGGACTTATAAATAACTAATTTCGTCCGTGAAATTGAAAAGAAAAACCAGAGTCATTGACTTTGAAGTCCACAGCTTTTTTTTCTCTGGGGACAGTGGATGTGTAAACATGGTCTTATATTTGTGTACACTCAAAAGACAGTGGATGTGTGATCACGTTCTTATATTAGTGGACACTCAAATGACACGATCCACATCCTCTCCTCCCAGAGGTTCGGGAGGAGGGGGACGCCCTTGTTGGATGATCGATGGAGCTTGGATGAATCCGAGCCTTCCATCCAAGCTGACTCTCCCTGTCGGCTCAGCTTGTTGGCTTGGTGTAGGCTCGAATGAAAGATTTGAATTCACCCGAGCCCCACGTGTCGGTCATCCAATGGGGGCGTCCCCGCCTCCCAAACCTCTAGGAGGAGAGGATGTGAATCTGGTTGTGTAATCATGTTGTACTCTATCACTACCATTCTATTTTTAATTAGGGATCCAGTGAAACTGCCAAGAAACTTCTGATGCAAATACTAACGAACCTATGCCTAGGTTAACCTTAATCGTCACCAACCAATGCCTAAAATACAACAATGGTTCTTTGGGAAAGTATTCAAGATAGAAGCCAGTTTCTTCTAGCATAGCACGTCAAAAAACTCAAAACAAATTTCATGGGCATGATAGTTTGAGATTCATGGTGTGAGAGGAAGTATATGTAAGAATATTAATGTGGGTTAAATTAATCATATGGTTAGTTGGTTCAGTGGGAATCTGGTTACAAGTAGATCAATTTAAGTATGATTAAAGATGGACCAACTTGGTCCACTGTGGGATTGGTCCAGGGATGAGATAGTATTATATATACCAATGGTTAGGTCCCCGCAACCACGGTGTTATTTCCTCTCCTGTTCTCATACGCAGAGAGAACTCAAGGGATCCTCGGTAGGCTGTGGAAGACTCTAAGTTAAGCGTTCAAAGCTAAAGAAACGATTGAAAATCAATCTACAGTAAAAGTTATGTATCTTATCATCTCTTTTTAATGCCCATTATATTCTAGTAATCTCCTTGGTATATCTGTTAGGGTTCATGAGAAATCCATGGAAAAATCCTAATTGAGAGTAAAAAGTCTTACAATTGGTATCAGAGCCTCCCACACAGACCTAGGATCATTAGGAAAGCATTGTAGAGACTATATGTGTGAATGAAATGGAAAATGGAGAAATTTTTCTCTCAGATTGTTTGTACTAACCTATTTATTGGAAAAAAAAATTCCAAACCGTTAAAAGGTAAAATAAATTTTATAGGGTTGTAGGTTTCGGAGGGACGAAGTCGCCGACATAAGGTAAGTCATCGAAGGTGGTTGGACGTGCCCTCACGTGCCTCCTAAAAAAACGCATAAGATCCATGTGCCCGCAGTTATTCTTAATTAAAAAAAAAGAGAGAGAAAGGCTGACGTCACATGGTCAACTCAACTAAACCGAAAACCCTAGCAAGTCAACCCAGGGTAGGACCGATCCATCCTGGGACGATCCAGAATCAAACCCGGAACCATGGCTCTTGGGCACACATGTGAGTCAACACGTGTTACCCGATTACCCAGTCAAAGGATCCGTTGACCTGACCAGGAATATGGCCCGAAGACTCGACCCATGAACCCAGATTTACAACCCAAAAACCAAAATGGTTGAACCGGTTAGACCATTGGTTGAACCGTTGGACCAGACCATTGGTTAAACTGGACATTAGACCGTTTGGTTTTGCCTGGACCAAAGTAATATTTAAAAAAAAAGGAAAAAAGTTAAATAGTGGGTTCGGCCCGTTTAGAACCGAACCTGGCCAGACCGAACCGAACTAGGCTGAACCGCCCAGAACCAGTTCAAGATGAAAAGTGTATGTGCCGAATTTGATCGACGATTGTGGGCGCTAAGAGCGTTGGATTTTGACGTAGTTTTTTACACTGTGCTCGTATTTTCATGCTCTAAAGTTTGGTATATAGTTGGATACATTTTGATGATTTGGGGAGTTTATTTTTGACTAAAATGTACCTAAAATTAGTCCGATTTGTAGTTTTTCTGCTTGTTTATCAGTTATTTTTGTACCAGATGCATGTAGAATGTTATGTGTGCATGAGGTTTTATTTATTAACTCACATGGTGCTGCAAAGTAGGGTTTGAGGATATCATTGTAGAATAGGTTGATTCCACTATAGTGGTATACTTAATTTCATCATGATGTCTTCAAATTCAAAGTTTATGTATTTGTAAATGCTTGTGTAAGGGCAATGTAGATCCAAATATGACGTTAATTGTCAAGTGTTTTTCAAATTAGGGTTTGTGAGTATCATGTGAAGATTAGGTAGATTCCACCAAAGGGGTATACTCAGTTCCAACATGATATTCTCAAACCCCAAATTTATGCATTTACACATATAGTAAAATGATATATTATTTGACACATTGAACTCTCAAATGTGAAAAACAGCTAAGAAAAGCATTATTAACCCAAATGTGGTATTGTCAAAGTTTAAAGGTTTGTTCATGCATATGAGTTGAAAGGATTTTGGCTTTAGGTGTCTCATTAGTCCAAAGGTGGTGAGATTTTTAAAGTCATTATTCTTTTGCAGTTATTGCACAAACACTGAGAAAACCACTGCATGTTTATCCCAAAGGAGAATATGTAGTTGGTTAACTCTTGGAAAAAGGATATCTACTTGTATGGATGTTTTGATACTATTAGTGACAAGTAAAAGGTGTTTGATACTATGTTTAAACCATAGTTAGTTAAAACGGGAACGGAAAAAAAAAAAGCAAAACGGGATGGAAAGGGTTTTAAAAGGAGCAAAAAAAAAAAGGTACGATCAAAAAAATGGTCAAATATTTTGAGAACGGAAAAAAAATAAAAACGGACGGTACGGGTTTTAAATGGATCAGATATAATACGGTATTGTGAAAAAATGAAATATACGCCCATGAATTGAAGAATTATATTAATTAAACATGTAAATCTATTGGAAAATCATACCTAAATCAATAGGAACATATGACATTTATAAAGTGTGTGGTCATAAAATGGTAAGAATTATCATCTTCAGTCAAGTAATTAATTGATGTTTTATGTTTGTCCAAGACTCTAAGCATGAATCCAAATGGAGAGAGAGAGAGAGAGAGAGAGAGAGAGAGAGAGAGAGAGAGAGAGAGAGAGATCAATGGTGGCTTACAATATACAATTGTTATAACCCATAACCCACACCCCACCCTAACAAGTAATAAAGTAATGAGTTTATAAACAATTATGAGGAAGTGGCAGCCTTTAATCCCACATCGGTTACATGTAGAAAGCAATAAGAATATTAAACGATATGGGATTAATCGATTCATTATTTATTAAATATGCAGGTTAAAATACATTAAAATACGGATACGATAGGGTACGTGTTTTAAACGGCAAGGCTTGGAGTATGGAGTATTTTAAAGTATTTTTGATATCAATACGGCAATATGCGTATTAAACGGTTGAGTACTGTACGACAGTACGGTACGCGTTTAAAACGAGTTTTAACTAATAGAGGTTTAAACTCATAGACTGGTGTGTTCATCCAAGTATGGTTGTCCCAAAGAATATTTTGATATCTATTTCTTTCTATTCTAGATAAAGTATAACTAAATATAATTGCATGTGTTTATATGAGTCTTGTGTAATTTATCTATTACATGATAGTTATGTTTGGACTCATATAATGATGATGGTTTATGTCTCCTAGGATGTCTGTCTCAGTGAATGTGCCAGATGGCATAGTAGTTTTTAATTCCACCTTTATCTAGACAAAGGATAAGATTTGTTATAAAAAGATTGAAGACTAGTCTAGGATCGTTTGACCTAGATGTATCTTTCATAGTAGTTTACATTAGTTATGAGATATTCTACTATTGAGATTATGTGTAGCAGTATTAAGATGAGAAATATTATGAAGGGATTATCTAAGAGAAATCTAAGGGATATGAATGATATTTCTAAAGGGGTCAAGAGATACTTTATTGATCTGACTCTAATACCAGTTATGTTGGAAATGGTAATATGAAGAAGTATTTTGGGAGCTATCAGCTATCATTGAAAAGCTCAAGGATAATGAGACTAAAGTAATTGATATATTAGATATCACATTCTTTGCCAGAAAAATATATTCAAGTCTAGGTGGCTTACATTACTAAAAGAGAAGAGATAGTGTAAGACCCGTATCGAACTAACCGGTCTTACCACCTTGTACCAGGTCTACCTATCATGGTCGAGCCACATGGACCAAGTGCGTGAAGAAACCACAAGACCAGGTATGAAGTTTAACTCAAAAACAGTCAAATATGAGGGTATGGTCGCATGCCTAAACAGGTGTGACCGACCCCACCTCAAAAGAGTCCAACCCATGACTTTTGGTCGTGGGGTCGCATGTTTTAAAAAAATAGGGTCGACGGATTCTGCAACCCAACATTCGACCCTACGAAAACAGCCAGAAACCAGAAATTAAGAAACCTTCCTAATTCAAAGGGGGTCTTTCTTAAACTCATTGGGACTTATTATGGAGGGTTTTCCTCTATAAATAGGACGTCCCTTAGCCTCTTTCACTCCTTTAGAACCCTAATTGAAAGTGAGAGAGAGAGAGAGAGAGGAGAAGGAAGAGAATGAGAATTGGAGAAGAAGACTAAGGAAGAGGAAGTCCAGAGAAACCTCTGAATCTCAACAAACCTAAGGTACGAATACATTCTCCATGATTGATTAAGAGCCTAGAATAGTTCATAGGATTTAGAAGAAACCCAAATCATCCATCCATGGACAAATTCCAAGAGAATTCATGGAGAAAATCATCGTGGACAATGGATAGTGTAAGACCCGCACTCTGAAAACCCGGTCTAACCTTGGTTTTGTGTCGTGACAGGTCTTCCGATCATCACCGAGCCAGACGGGGCAAGCGGATAACAAACAGGTACGAAATCGGACCGAAGTCGACCAATTATACCTGATTTTAGGTATACCGGTCGATGGTACCGGATGATGGTACCGGTCGACCGGTATGGCCTGCACAGCTATGTGCGGGAATTTGGAAATTAGTCTCTGCGGGTCCCGCTTTCCTGATTTCGAATCCTAGAAGTTTCCTAATCCTAGTAGGGTTACTAAAACCTATTTCTAGCCTATAAATACACCCTTAAACCCCTCAAATCCTTTCCATTGTCTCTCACAAACCCTAGAGAAGAGAAGGAGCTAGGAAGAAGAAGGAGGTGCCGCCATTACCGTTTGACGAAGCTCACGCTACGCCTGTCAACGGTAAGTGCTTGAATCCATCTTCTTACCCTATGTTAGTTGTGTGGGTGGATCAATACCATGCAAAGTAGGTATTGATCTAAAACCCTAAATTGGCCAATAAACCCTAAGTTGCCGTCAAACCCTAGATTCGAGTTTCGAGATGATATTCACCGAAACGAGACTTGAATGAGTTGGGGATAACTCTAACTCAAAGCCTAGACTTAGAATGGATAGGAGAAACCCTGAAAATCCATGGAGGATGGTTGACGGCAGTCGAAGAACCCATGTATGGTCTTCCGGAGACATACCGGTCGACTATACCGGTTGCACATAGTGCGACCGGTATGCTGCGACCGCTACCTCTCGGGAGGTTATCTGTGGGGGACCGGCTGACCATACCGGTCGCCAGTCTTTCCCATAGAGCTACGACCGGTACATGCCACCGGTCAGTTCTGTGAGGGTATTTTGTGTTCTCTGTTGGTTTCCGACCAACATGAAACCCTAAATAATATATTCTAATGAAACCCTAATATTATGTAGGACGCTGTGACTTGTCGTTTGGATCTTGCGACGTGGAGCAAGTAATCGAACGAGCGTCAGGTAAGGGAATCTGACCTAAACCTAATAATTAATGGACAGTAAATCGTTGTTAATCATTGAATATCTATGATGTGATGTTTGTGCATATTCACATGCCATCCTTTACTTTCAGTTATTATTATTATTGTTCATGCATTCATAGGATGTGATTGTTAGGCATGTGATTGTTTTCGTTGGTGTGTGGAGTGGGGCATGGGCCTGGGATCGCTCTTCACACTGGCACCTTTTGTAGTATTCTACCTTAACATGCTTGGTACGGGTGGGGTATCAGGGGAAGATCGTGGTACGGTGGTCTCCGATATTGATGTTGTCCCGGCCATCGCTGGATGGTACTGAGGATTCCGAGTCGACGCTGGCTTGTCCACGATGCTTTAGCTCTATCTCTATGCCGTAGGGAGTTATGTTGGGATAGGGTCTACCTGCGTATTGTTTCTATCCTAGTGGGTTAGTTGCGGATAGGGTATCAGGGGGAGGTGAGGTTTGGTGGTCTCCGACCCGGCCTGCACGCTCTAGCTCTATCTCTATGCCGTAGACGGCTGTGCTGGGATAGAGCATACATTGTTGACATATAGGATTGGTTAGTTGCGAGCCCAGTTTGCGAGCCCTGGCCAGTAGGGGCTTAGGTACTGGTATGGGTAGAGTATCAGGGGAGGTGCGGGTATACCTTAGCTCTATCTCTATTCCATGATGGGTGCATGTGGGTTGGTGGTAGTGTGATTACTGTGCGACGCCACACACTCGTGTATAGAGGTGCGGGGGCCACCAAACCTTTCTATAGCACATTGCAAACTTAAAACCAAACCACAACATAAAATTGGTTGTTACTCATGCATAATCTTGTGAAACTGTCTGATTGCCTTACTGAGCTGTGTTGTGTGCTCACCCTTTATACGTACATTGTTTTTAGATGTTGATGCAGGTTACACTGTAGATGACTATGTGAACGCTCCGGCATATGGAGGTGTGGCTGCTCTAGATGTGCAAGCAGGAGAGGACGAGCATGACGCTTCATGCGAGTGCCCTTTCTGCGTGTACCTGTGATGGATTTTATTTATCTATTTCAGTTATTTTTGTTTGTTATTAAGAGATGTAAAAGATTATTATAACATGTTTGAATTTGAATAATGGGATATTTATTTAAATTATCATTAGACACTCAGTTCATTCTATTTAAAGTCTTCCGTTGTATATTTATATTCTGATTGTGGTTATGTGTAATTGGTTTGTATGGGTGGACACGGCCTATTCGAGATCCTGGTGTGAACCGTTGGTTCAATGATGGTTCACTCACACCATTCTGGTTGGATCAGAATTGGGGTGTGACAGATAGTGTGTCAAAATTGTAGTTTTGAGCCATAGAACAATCATAGGAAGGACTATGAAAATAAGACAAAGGATTCAAACATGAATGAATGGACTTAAGAGTGAAAGGTCGACCTTGACACGTGTGGTCGTACGTAGGGTCTCATGATATTCGACCCTATGAGACCCACATGATCGACCACATGCCCTCAGGAAGTTTCAGGGAGGGTATGGTCGCATGTAGGGTCGAAGTATATTCGACCCCACCTACGACCCTACACCCTGGGGTCACAGAAACTGAGACCTAAGTTCTACCCTACCTGCGACCCTACCCCTGTGGTCGCAAAAACTGAGACCCCAGGTGCTACCCTACCTACGACCCTACCCCTGTGGTCACAGAAACTGAGACCCCAAGTGCTACCCGACCTGCGACCCTACAGTTTCTGTTAGTCTAAACTTATGGGAATTAATTCTAATTAAAATCTATCAACTTGTTAGGTACTTTCAGTGATTTAAAAGTGAATTATAAAGCTTGAACGAGGATCTACTATCAACCAAAGGTGAGGGAATAAGACCTAAACTAATTGGCTAATAATAAACTGTTTTTGTTTATTGAGTCTGATGCCATGAATGATTCTATGCTTATGTGCGTGTATTCTGCATTTAACATGTCATCCAATATTCCTGCTATTAATGTTCATGCATATTTAATTATATTTATTTATAAACATGATGATGATAATGATGCTAGGAATATGCATGTGAATGTTTGTGTGTGGTTAGTGTACTTGATGCGAGTGGGGCATCAAGGAAAGTGTGATGCGGTGCGATCTTAAGCACTTTAGCTCTATCTCTACTCAAGTCTTGTCCACTGACATCGTCGTATCGCCATTACTTTAGCAGAACTAATACATCGTAGGGCATCAGGGGAGGTGGTCTCGGACCGTGTAGTCTCTGACTCTGCCGGGGGGCCTTAGCTCTATCTCTATGGACGTATTGAGGGATGCTGGGGTGAGGCCTTGGATACACTATTTGACATTATGATTGGTTAGTTGTGAGTCCAGTTTGCAAGCCCTCGCCAATAGGGCCTTACGTATTGGTATGGATAGGACATCAGGGGAAGTGTGATGCGGTGCGGTCCTAAGCACTTTAGCTCTATCCCTATTCCATGGTGGGGTGGATGTGGACAACAATGGTGTTTGATCCATTGGGAGGCGGCCACCGAACCTTTCTATACCACATTGCAAACTTATGAACCAGACCAAAGATATGAATTGAATGCATGCATATGTTTGTTGCATTGTTTTGTTTTCTCACTGAGCCATGATGTGTGCACACCCTTTCAAGGTCGAATATTTTTAGTTGATGATGCAGGTACCACTGTAGAAGACTATATGAATGCTCCTGTGTACGGACATGCTGCGGCTATGGATGCAAAAGTTATAATGGAGTCGCATGATTCGTCGTGCAAGTGCAACTCATGCATTTTCGATTAGTTTTCTTTGAATTATTCAGACAATGTAATTGATTATTTTATTTTATTTTATGTCTTAATCAATGGAAGATAATTGGATAATTTATTTATTTTATCATTGTTAGACTCTCAGCTCATTAGTATAAAGACTTTCGCTATTGTTATTTACTCTGATTATGATTTTGGATGTGTATGGTTTAAACAAACCGACACAACCTATTCGAGATCCTAGTTGAACCGTTGGTTTATTGACGGTTCATCACACCATTCTAAATAGTGCGGAATTGGGGTGTGACAGATAGAACCAGTGATAAGATTATTATTAGATAGCTTCAAAGTGGATTGCTCAAAGATCGGTAGATTAACCAAAGATAGGTGGTTTGACCAAATACTGTTAAGTCAGATAGGCATAGCTAGAAAAGGATAAAGATTCTAAGACTCCCTAGGTACTTTGAGTAGGAAGGTTTTGAAGACTGCTGGCTTGAACCTAATTTAATTTCTTTTACTTACAGATGGTTTTTACGCTCCTTGGATTTTAATTGTTGATTTTATTTTATTTTATGGTTGTTATTTGATTAAACATTTTGTTTTCTTACATTGAAAATGTGATTGGTGTTACTTGGAATATCGGATTGAAAGTTTTCCTCTTCAACTAAATAGAAAGAAGTCATGTTGTTATGGTACTTATGATGTTGTAAGGTAAATGAATGGGTGTAATGTTGACCATATTTGTTCTGAATTGAAGTGAATAGATTTCAAGGTTAGACTGTACAATCTTAGGTTTAACTAATTGTACCAGTCATAGTTAATCTCTAGGAATGTAGAGACAGGTTAAGGTAGTTTTCTTAAAGTGATTGGAAAAGACTTTTGTTGGGTTGGTGTCTTGTATTCTGTGGGGTCCACACGATTACTGAGATTATACTTGTATTAGGATTTGGATTTATTACATGTACAGAGATAAATCGATAATTATGTGGGGATTAGGGTTTCTAGGTTTCCCTATAATTATTTATGTGTGGGAAAACCTAGGTAAGGCTGGAAGGCTAATAGATGAGATAAGCCTGTCAGATGGAGAATTAGAGAGGTTTCTTGGGAATAAAGATTTTTCTTTTCTCTAATGGACGTAGGCATCCCACAATGGGGTGTTGAACCACGTAAATCTTCTTGTTTGCGCCCTCTCCAATCCTAACAAGTGGTATCAAAGCTAAGGTTTTGGTAGATCGATCACAGATCTGGTAGAAGGAGGGAGGTACGCGATATGAAGAAAAAAAATCTGGTTCATGGAATAGGGTTTTTGCATGAAACCCTATTATCATGATGCTTTGGGTTTCTAGTTTTGTCGTTGTGATGCATGGAGCCGAGGCCATGATATCTGGTCCAACAAGGTAGAAGGTGGTGCCAGCGAGTCAGACGGCGACAATTGCCACACGCAAGTCATCGCAGGTTGCCATTGTTTTGGGATCTCGACCGATGCAGTTAGATGTGCATGCCGTTAAGTCCTCTGCGAACCCAGATCCAAGGATCAGGGTTTCTACTGGGTTGGCAGACCCTGTGGCTTGGTTCTCTTCAGGTGGTCAAGAACCAGGGATAGGTGCGACAACGAAAAAGCGATACCTGATATCACATGTGAGTGAGGCCTGTACTCCAGTGATGGTGAACCAGGTTTCTCGAGGTGTAGAGGGGAGGTTTCTCGATTCTGGTGGACCAGGGCTGTCGGCGGCGACAGAGCAGACATTGACGATTAATTGGAGCCTGGGATGGAGGTCTATGGATTGTGCTCTGCCCGAATGGAGGAATGAAATGGTTAGGATTTCATCCTTTTTCCCTGCAGTGATCGACTCCAAGGAATCTGCGAAAGAGGTTAGAGGGTCGGTCGAGGTTCCTCATGGTATGCAGCTTGGTTCAAGGTTGACGGTGGCTGCGATGATATCGCATATGGGAGTCGATAGGTGCAGGACGGTGGTTTCCTTCCAAGATAAGGGGGACTAGAAGTCGTAGGATGAGGCTACACGATGCGTCTTAGGGGTTCTGTCTTCGACTGCGTAGAAGGTTCTATCTGAAAGGATGATTGGAAGCACTGCAGCAAGCATTGCCGGAATAGCGACCATGGGGGTACAGAATGAAAAAAAAAAAAAAAAAAAAAAAAAAACTTTGTTTTCGTGGCGACTGTACACGGGAGGATGTTCAGGAGCATGCTTTGGTTCTACACTCATGCAGGAGGATGGATCTACTTGCATCGAAGGAGGCTTGGTGGAGATCATGCATCTGGCATTATAGCACGTGGGAGGCTAGCAAGGGATGCGAGAGGATCCCAGTCATAGTAAGGTAAAGTCGATTGTTGGTTCTGGTGACAAGCACATTGAGGACAATGGGTTCAGTAAGAATAAAATAAAAAAATAAAAAAATAAATAAAAAAAGAAAAGAGGAAAGAGAAAAGGGAGAAAAGAAAAAGTGTACTGATTACACTTTTTTGTGTGGTTTTTTTTCCACCGATTAGGTTTTGATGAACTTGATATGACACTGAGAGGGGGGGTGAATCAGTGTCTGAAAATTCTCTCTAATTATTTCACTGCTGTCCAAAGCTGATGGATATCTGATTTTTTATATACACACAAGCATATGTAAATCCACCTCGCTACCACTCAGTGGCCAGGTCTACCAGATTTGCACACCCATCCTGCAAGCCATTCCACATACTCCAAAATATATAGGAAAATAAAGACAGTCCACAACACAGGATATACGTGGTTCACCAACACAATGTGTGATGGCTAGTCCACGGAGTAATGCCCAACGGGCTCCGTATTTACTCAACACTCAACTTTTAGTTTTTTACAAGACAAGGATACTAACCCTAGGTTTTCGCAGCATAAAACTGAGAGGGTGCACCAACGCCAAGATTCAGGTTTAACAGCCAGTGTCCAACACCCACTGAACCCACCACGCTTAACTCGCACCCATGAGAAGTAAATAACAATTTTTAGGCTTATAATGATGCCTTACAATTTTCCCCCACTAGCTAAGCATTCAACAATTTTCACCTACGCTAGCATACAATATATTGAAAGCATAAATAGATAGAGAATTGAAAATCTCACAAACAATGCTTTCGAATGGCCAACAATATCTTTGAAGCTTCACACTACTCTCAGGAACTCTCCAACAGCCTTCAATGATGATAGAGATAGATTCACAGAGCACACCTCATCCACAGACTTCCAATCTCTTCCACACAACCCATAATCACCATGAATATAAAAATAAAATCTCTACTGACCTCTCAAAGGGATTTTGCACTCCATTGATGTACAGAGAAGAGGTAGTTGGTGATTGATCACTCCCACAAGGCACGAAACCCTAGAAAACCTTTTTTCTACCTTCAAAATACTCTTTTAAATTTTTCTCTGTGTTTTTTTTGACTCCCAAAGGCACCCAATAGGTAGAGGGCTCGAAAATAAGGAAACTGCAACTTGAACGGACTGATTTGGAGCTCGGATGAAGAAGTTATGGCGGTTTGAAGTTCGGCCAATAAAATTAAGCCAAATGGAATCTTTCAGAGGCTTACCGTACACCCGCGCCGCACTGGAGCGCTGCTGCCTTCTGCGTTGTCGCTTTCTGATTGGTGCTCAAGGGATCTGCACAATCGTCCATTGGATCAAAGGTAAAAAGGCGGGATTTAACAGTGTCCGTCGGATCTGAATATATCACGTCAGCACAATCTTTTTCAATCACGACCGTAAGATCTGGATCTTGATCGCTGCTGTACCGATAGCGCGCCACATGAAACAAGGCGCCGAGTCCGTGAAACGCCAAGCACCTTTTTAAACTGCCTCCATCCAACCAGAAGGCTCGCGATGGAATCTAGACGGAACCGACGATATACACCTTAGCTAGACTATTTTTGAACCGTCAGATCTGAATCTGACACGCATGGCTCACTAGATGTCGTCCAAATGGTTTCTTTTCAATTAAGGATAATTGCCATGCCGTCCTTTAGCTTTTGATAATTGCAAAGAGGTCCCTCAACTATAGTAATACTATACGGTTTTCCCTGTAACACATATACTGACCGAAAGCTTTATTTTTTGGCCATTTTTGAGCGATCCAACGAGAATCGCGATATCTCCCTCATCTGAAGTCGGAATTGAGCGATCCAAGTTGTGTTGGAAATATAACTCGACTCTCTACGTCTTTCCAATGTCGGATTTCCATGAACCTGCTGCGGGACCCATCAAAAATAGACCCAAAGTTAAAACTCTATCAAATCTTGGAATTTGAACCTGAAACTTTGCGTGCATGCATGCCAAGTGCCGTGGGCTGCCGTGTTGGCATATCACCTTGCCACCACACCCGTGGGTCCTACCCACAGTCTCTCTCTTCTTTTTCTTCCTAGTTTCTTCTTTCTTTATTTCATGCTTCAAGATGTCTGCCGCAACACTGCCAAGAAGCGCCGTCATATATCAGAAACTCTGCCACTTCATCAGAGACACTGTCAGACCTTTAGAACACTGCCAGACCAATGGAAACACTGCCACAGTACCAGTGGGGCCCACAATGAGTCTCTCTCATCAAATTCAGTGTAGAATACCATTCAACTCGCTACAAGTCATCTGAAATACATGTAGAACACTGTAGAACACACAAGCGAAGTTGCCACATCTGTGCCACTGCATTGACACTCTCTCTCCTACACTGACACTCTCTCTCCTCATTTCTCTGACTGAATGCTCACAAACACTGTCACATCAGACAAGTTGCCAACAATGACAACACAAAGTCCAGCAGGTTTGGGAGAAAAAAAAAGGTAGTTTTTTTTATTTATGGTTGAAATTTAAAAAAAAGAAAAAAAAAAGAGAGATAGTAGGTGGATCTGAGAAATTTTTTTTGGACTTCCATTATAGAAGTAGTATCCAAAATTGCTATTTATGAGAATGATCGAGGCAGATTCATTGATGCAAACCTGCATGGGATACCAAATATGGTTCAATTCGGTGAGGCAGCGGATCTGTGAGGGAATCTGGTAAGCCTCGAATGGTGGTGGAGCGACTACACCAGGCGGTATCACACGTGGGTCTTGGTGGTAGCTGAGTGGATGGTCAGCGACGGCCCTATTGGTGGTGGCAGTGGAGTAAAGGAGCACAGGTGAAGATGAGGGATCTGAACACTTACCGGCACTATTGGATTTGGGTTTGGGGATGAACACATCATCTCCCTTACCTTCATAAAATTGCAAAAGTAGAAGACCCCATCCGAATCAAGCATCAAAATCTCCATCAATCGTTGCCATTGCTTCTACGGGAAATACATAGAAGCCATTCGAAATGCAAACAAGAGAGAAAACTCGTCAATTTTTGGACATTTTGAATCTCCCTGGCTCTCTCTCTCTCCTTGCCCCTGCAACACACTCTCTCGAAAAAAAAAAAAAACCATCGCCACAACTCAGAGTTTTGCTCAACATATCTTAAGCTCAAGCTCACGTCGCCGGAGAAGAAGGCGGTTTGGAATAAATCTTTTAAGTTTTTTAAAATTAAAAGGATAAAATATAAAAATGAAGGGTAAAACTATATATCAACAATTTTAGTGATTTTCGTCAGTTAAGTGGTGCGGTTAATGTTTTTGCAAACTTGTGAGTGTAGATGATGTTAGCAATACTTGTTGGGGTATATATGAAATGTGTCCATATATATATAACCAGAATAATCGAAAACAAAGAAATATAAAATTACAAAACAAATCTAACACAAGTTCTTTATTCTTCAACCACAAATTCCAAAACAGGAGAATAAACACAGTAAATGTTTAATGGCATAAGAAAAACCATTCTAGGAGCATTTTGCTTTAGTACAATAATACTAAAAACAATTCTATCATATAGTGTCCAATTACATCATCCCAAATTGTCAAAATTAGATATATCTATAGATAAGTTGTTCAAATGTCACATTACATCATATCCCAAAATTTTAAGTTGTTCAAATGTTACATTACATCATCCCAAATTGTCAAGTTATTCAAATGTCACATTACGTCATTACTTTCACACACTACATTACATTCGATGCATTACATGTCCATCTATTATAGGAACAAATAATAATAGTTTTAAAAAATAGAGAATTTGAGTAAAAAAAAAAAAAACTTGATTGCAAATGCATTTCTAATTAAAGAGAACTACAAGCCAATTATGATAGAATCAAAGAAAAATTAAGGTAACAAAAATTTACTAAATAGGGAACAAATACTAGAATAAATCCTCTGAATCACAACAAAAGGAAAAAAATAATGTGTATAATAAGAACCTAAAAATGCATACTTGAAATGGATATGCCAAAATTGATTGTTGCATACTAGAAGATATATAAGCTCTAAAAAAGCATGACCATGAAATATGGATATGGACAACTTAAAAAGGATTACTACTTTTATATACTATAAAATTCTTGAATAAGAAGAAAATAGATGCTGAGAAAATAAATGCAATTCTAAAACTAAATATTAAATGGTAGAAAAAAAAAACATATAATGAAAAGACATAAAAAAAAATAACAACTAAAGAAACCATTTTCATGTTTGAAATCTCAAAATTTCTAATTATGCATTTTTTTTAGGGTGAAATAAAGGAGCTTCTAAAGTGAAGAAGCAAAGAAAAGATAAGATACCGATATGTGTTGAGTGTTTGCTTGCTGGTTCCCTTCCATGAATTACATAAATCTGTTCAATTGAGCCTTCAATGAAGAGATCACTTAGTTTTGTTGTGCAATTTGCTCCCTCAAGGTTCCTACCTCATTTCGCAACTCAACATTTTGCTGATAAGTGGTTGCATGTGATCCTGATGACCCATACAAATCTTTTGGGGTTATTCCAACTCTTTCCAAGTGAAACTGACCATAAGTACAACTCTCATTACATTTGTGAAGATATTTTCATGCACTGTCTTATCCCTTTGAGTTTCTTTAGGTATTTTATTGAGTTCATTTGACATCTCTTCCTGCAAGTCATATTAAAAGAAGGTTTCAAAACAATACATATAAATTGAAGTATAAAACATCAAATGATTTCCACCATTAATCTAGCAGAGGTAAGAGTGAAAGACCATTTGCAGATATATTTTGTTTGATTATACCATATTCTCTTTTGATTTCGTGTCTATAGGAGTTCCATCATTCTTAGTGTATGTGAGGTTGAATAACTCCAACCGAGATGAAGGCACCCTATCTTGGTGCTCCTTACACTAAGCAAAACAAAAATATAGTATCGCTAACTTTAGAAAGTGGGTATTTGAGTATACATTAAGTCATATTAACTAAATTTAAATAAATGATAACATTAGTTGGTGAAGAAAACTCATCTATATATTTACCTTCATATCTCGCATTTGTTTGAAACTTTTCTTCCTTGCTGTATGACCCATATATAGTTTGGACCTATTCTTCTTATTTCGATCACAAGTGGCCTAATGTTTTTTTTTTTTTTTTGCTAGGAATCCAAAGAAAATTATATTAAAAAAGAAAATAAAAAGAACCAAGCCCTAATAGGATGAAACTTCCACCTTCGACATTGCCATCAGTAGAAGACATCCCGGGCAGTACAAGAATTACTTAAAAAGATATCTAGGTCTGTGGGATGCATCCCACATGACCTCTCGTGCCACTATATTTGGACAATAGTCCCACACATATGTGAGGACAAGGGAAAATTTTGAAAATTGAATTTATCCTCATATTTATATTTGGTGTTTACATGTTGTGAAAGTTCTCTACCCTCATTACACTCAAGCTGGGATCTAAAAAGTTCTCACCTTCAGATCCCATCCACTCATACCAGTGGAGGGTAAGAAAACT
Organism: Protea cynaroides; assembly: GCA_028583415.1. Lineage (NCBI taxonomy): Eukaryota > Viridiplantae > Streptophyta > Magnoliopsida > Proteales > Proteaceae > Protea > Protea cynaroides. The sequence continues at coordinate 34,388,620 of CM053271.1, forward strand.
GGAGTCGCCACCTAGATAAGGTCTAGGACCTATAAATGATGTCCCTCAATGCAGGGACACTAATGACTCGCGTAAATGGAACGACTATCCCATCTCACCAAAGGCGGGTAAGTGCCAAATTACGAGTTGGGAAGGTGTTAGGCACCTAACTCGCCCGGTTGAACTGGTCTCCCTAAATCCTATCATTTCCTATAGTTTATGAATGCTTAGGGCTATTTATCTAATTAAATTACAAGGTACAAGGGAAATTCCTAATTTGATCTCTAATTCTTTACTAACTATGCATGGCATAAACTAAAATTAAACAAATTAAACAAGAAAATAATTACAAAATGAATCAAAGAATTTAATGAATGGCTTAATCATACATCAAAGAAAGGAAAAAATGATATATAACATATGACCAAAGTCTGGGAAAATCCCACCGCCTACATATCCCTGTGCGGCGGGAATCAAGCCAAACGTAGTTCGGGCGGATGTGTACGTACCAGGTGTGTGCAAGAGAAGAGACGCTCCCAAAATATTAGAACGCATCCCAAACGATGGATGCTCCCATAATCATAGAACACATCCAATGGTGAGAGATGTCTCCACAATAGTGGGACCCATCTCAGTGTTGAGGTACTCCCTATCACAAGGAAGTCCCTTCGGTGAGGTATCCCATAATACATGAAACTTACCTCAATTTGACCAAACGTGGAGTGATCAAACTCCCCCACAGCCTACGTATCCCTCGAGACCTCTGTCTCTCCAGAATCAGGTCAAGCGTAGTTCCCATGGATTGATGAGCCATGGACACACGATGCAACACTCAGGAAAGGCCAAATGCCTCAGCTCCCCACACACGGGGTTCACTAACATCTCACTCATATCTCACCTTTGGGATACCCAGGTGGACCATCCGTTGGGCCACCGATCCTATGCATACATCTATCCAATCGCATATTTTCATTAATTATGCCTTTGTACAATCCCACTCACTCTTGGATTCAATCCTAAGGTTGGGTGGGCCTCATTCTAAATGGGCCCACAAGGGGTTGGACTCTTTGGAGTCCCCTAAACAATCACATAGCTGGATATCATAGTCATTCATGTGGGGCCTGTGATGCACCTGTGCACAATGTCCCTAAACATACATCTATTACACTAGTGTGTTCAAATGGGGACATTCTTTTGGGGTGGGAACCACATGTTGACATAAGCATCTACTCCAAATTGGGCATACATACATGTTATGATCCAAGCATGATGTAAAGTAATAACTTTAAACTAAGATAAAACACATGAATTGCATTGAACATGGCATACTGATACTTTATCACAAGATAGTTTATAGCAAAAAAATGTCATCTTAGCCATATGGGCCGAATCAGTCTAGCACAACCAAAACCAACTCAAGTGAAGATGGAATTCAACTCAAACCATACAAAACTAAACCAACCTGATATGCGCCGGTGAGATTGAATAGCAGGATGTCGCGAGGTCGATGATGACGATCGTCGCAGGATGTCGCAAGGCCATTGGGTTGATGATGAAAGTTCTCGCAGAATCTCTCGAGGATGACCGACGATGATCTTCTTGGGGTGTCGCAAGGCTCTCTAGGTTGACGACGATGATCGTCGCGGGATCTTGCGAGGATCCGATGCTGAGTACCGGTTGCAGACAGGTATGGGGTGGTCGATGGGCTACGGGTTGCGGCCAGATGTGGGATAGTCGCTGGTCGCTGGGTGCGAGATGCGGACAGGTGGTCACTGGGCACTGGGTGCGAGTTGTGGATAGGTGGACAGGGGGGTTACTAGCATGCGGACAGATGGACAGGGAGGTGTTACTGGTGTGCGGACAGATGGACAGGGAGGTGGTTACTGGGCGTGCGGACAGATGGGCAGGGAGTGCTGGCGTGCGGACATATGGGCAGGGAGTGCTGGCGTGTGGGCAGATGGACAGGGGGGTTAGTGGGCGCGCAGACAGATGGGCAGGGGGTGTTAGTAGGCACGAGTTGGGGACAGATGGGCAGAGAGCTTTCGATAGAAAATAAAAAGGCCGGCCTTTAAAGAAAAACTCCAAAACTCCCCTTTAAATGTGAGCATTGTTGGGATTTATAGAAGCAGAAGGTTGGATGTGGAGAGGTGGAGTGGGGGGTTGATGGAGACTGAAGGAGTATGGGAGGTGGCCTGATTTTAGGGAGAAGCGGCGGATAGAGGGATTTGGGGGCATGGCCTGGTCGGCGGACAAAAGGGGGTATGGCCTGGGCGGCAGACAAAGGGGGGTATGGCCTAGGCGGTGGATAGAGGGAGGTATGGCCTGGGCGGTGGACAGAGGGAGGTATGGCCTGGGCGGCGGACAGAAGGAGGTATGCGGTTGGCTCAAGAGGATGTGGCAGCGGCTGGGCGGTTGGCTCAAGAAGATGCGGCAGCGGCTGGGCGGTTGGCTCAAGAAGATGCGGCAGCGGCTGGGCAGTTGGCTCAAGAAGATGCGGCAGCGGCTGGGCAGGTAAAGTGGTTCAGCCGATTTTGGGGAAGAATTTCAAGGGTATGGGTTGGTCGGCAGACAAAGGGAGGTGGCAATACCTCCCTCTCTCTCTCTCTCACTTTCTCACTCTTTCCCACCTTTTCCCTCATTTTCTCTCTCACTTCCTCACTCTTTCTCACTCTTTCTCTTTCTTTCTCTTTCTCTCCTTTTCCTTCATTTTCTCTCTCACTTTCTCACTCTTTCTCATTTTTTCTCTTTCTTTCTCTTTCTCTCATTTTCCTTCATTTTCTCTCTCACTGTCTCACTCTTTCTCTTTCTTTCTCTTTTTTTCTCTTTCTCACCTTTTCCTTCATTTGTCGAAAACCAACAACAGAATTTAGCTCGGTCAGAGGTGGCAAAAATGGGGTGTTGACAACATAAGATACCCTATCATGAGCTACCTTTCTGGTAAGCTTATCTGCAATAGTATTCACTTCTTTAAAACAATGAATATATTGTACATTACAACTTACTAAGCTTAATTCACATCATATGCAAGTATCATATCATAATCTTAAGGTTAATTCACATACTAAAAATGACCCCAATTTGTAAAAATACCTGAGAACATTCTGAATCCCATGTCTATAATAGTTTTAACCATTGTTTCAATGGAACACATTTATCACGATTCAGAATCCGCTCATCCTTTATGGTATACTGGTGGTAAATATCTTTCTTCAAGTCACTATTAAAATCTCTCCATCTATCATTCAGCTTACGTAAGGTCCAAGATTTAAAACTATCATCTATGTTAAATTTTTCTTGTAAATATTAAAAAATAAATTGAATACTGAAGCATTCGAATATGTATAATTAAGATATGATAGTTATTTTGGTGTCATAATACTTTAATTTTGATCCATACATCATCTTTGCATTTCTTAGGAACTTTCCTCCAATCAGAAACATCGACTGAAAAATGGGATGTATTGTGTGCAAGTGTCCCAATCTATGTCATCAACTTTGTTTTATTTTCACCGCATGATTGGGTCCATTCATTTGTTGAGACATCCAATTTTTGGACAGTATGCATTTTCAAGCCCCTTGCTAGTCCTCGCCTCTTTATCATTCTTTGTGGAGAATCATTTGCATGTCAAATAATAAACTAACAAAATGGAATCATGTCATATGCATCCAAATATCTATGTAAATATTCAAAATTGATACAAAAAGGTGGAAATATAGTTAAATTAATCAAAAGAAATTGATTCCTTATATTAACTAGCATCCATGTCTCCATAACTAGCATCAAAATTGGGTGAATCTTGTGTCAACATCGGTTCAAAGGATCCAGCATTCATACTTCTCATTGTTTACACTTGTGTAGCAATTAATATTCAAATATTAGAATATTGAAAAAATATATTAAAACATAACAGTAGTTTGAGTACAAATGGCAAGCTGTAATTTAGGTGCAATGTGAATGAACTTGGGTTTATAACAAAATAACGCATAATTAAGCTATCAATTTCTAATCTTAGTTAAAAATGGTCAATGCCACTGTTGGGACCAAAGAGTCATTAGCATAACTCATCATATGTATCCATCATGGTCATTAATTTGGTAAATTGTCTTCTTAACTTTCCAATTCATTGATGAGGTCAATGAAGGGTGTCAATTATCATTCCTTCAATATCAGTCCCGATCCAACTAACATTAGAATCACCTTCAACTTCTGCATCTTCCCAATTTTGCCTATATTGTGATGTCATTTGTAAGTGTGTCTGATCATAAACATCAGTGTTATCCCCCTTCCACATCATAAATATCTCTAATCTTTGTCTTTATGGCAACATTCCAACCTGGTTTGAGGGGATCTGGCACATAAAACACTTGCTATATTTGTGAAGGAAATACAAATGGCTCGTCAAAGCTTATGTTGGCTAGTATGCAATAAATGATTGAAATTTACAAGCGTGAATCCAAACTCATCTTTCTCTACTCCTGCATTAATATGAACCCAATCACATCGAAATAACATTATTCTAAGATCCAAAGAGTATTCCAATTCAATTACTTGCTTTAGAATACCTAATAATGGACCCTCCCTTCAACAGGTTGTTTGTCTTTCCGACTTGAGAAGCTCGGTGTCAATGCCTTTACGAAGATCCCAATGTTTTGAGATTTTCTATTGATCTCAAGTTCTTTACAGTGAACCATGATCCCATTAACAATGTAACCCATATAAGTTCTCACCTCAAGGTTAGGACCACAAGCAAGCCATCAGATATGGTCTGGCACCTCATGCCCGTCAGGCAGAGTTCCTAAATTTGATAATATAAAATTAAACAAGAAAAGAACAACGAAGTTTTAAACAACCATTCATATGTTGATTTGGCTTTGTCTGTAATAAAGTTTTTTCACTTACTTGCTCATTGAACCATTTGGGAAACTTCCTAGCATGCTCTCCTTAATCGTATATGGACGACCTTTTCGATTTAACTCCCTTACGATTTTATTATAGTGCGGAAAGGAAAACTGTCCAACCTTTCAAGCCCTACTAAGTAAAGGGAGATGTCTTGTTGCCTACTTCAACCCCACTTCTGCTCAACGTCGATCCTTTCACATACTTCCTTAAGCGGCGGAACACTCAATGCCCAAGGAGTCAATCATGAGAATGAACGCCGAGCGCCGAAAAAGACCAATCCTGAGTTGCATGGTAGCCCGTTATATAGGGTGGTCTACGATCAGATTTTCTTGCCTGCTTGTAGACTACCTGATTTACAACCAGCCTGCGGTCGAGCTGTTATACAACCACCCTTGCTCTAGTAAACCTTTTGAGCCTTCGCTTGCTGCTGAGCTTTTTTTGGGTTGGGATGCAAAATTCCATTACCTTAACCAAGCCTTGTTTGTCAAATGGGCTTGGATATTTGTGACACAACTAGGGCCGGCGTGGGACGCCCCATCCCTGTTGCACTTGACTTTGCTTGTCTTTTTACCTTTGTTATTTCTTTTTAGTTCTTTTCTTTCTTGTACTCTTTCTTGTGATTGTAAATCACATGAAATTATTGACGCCAGTTGACAATGAGCCCCTATGTGTTGAGGATTGAGGGGGAAAGAAGCCTTTATCAAAATCCTTTGATTTGCATGCAAATGAGGGAGGGCCAAAAATGGAGGTCGGAAGCTCTTGTTGTCTTACTGCATCTTCATCTATCTCTGTTAGCTCTTTTCCTACTCATACGAAGCTCCTTCTTTTTGAAAAATATCCTAAAATAAATATAAGAAAAATATTATACATTGACGCTTTAACATAATCTTATAGAACATAAAACTTGTAAAATTCATATATAAAACTTACTGGTGGTAACTTTCTATTCCATCGTAATGGAATAGCACAAACCGATGTACCTGATTCCTTTCTGTAATGTCTAATCGTACCATTTTACACTTCCCTATAGGCCTTCCTGTGCTCGAGAATGAATCTTCTAGCCCTATTGATCATGCATTTCTAGTTGATCGATTTGACCTCGTTTCTACACCTTCAAAGTATCTAGAGCAAAATTTTAAACATCCATCTGTAATGTATCCTTCTGCTAAGAGCCCTCCGGACAACTTGGATTACTCACGTAGTCTTTTAATTGCTTGAGATACCTACACACAACAACATTTGTATAGAGGATTAATACAGTTCCTACCTTAATTTATTTGTAGGAATTCAAATGAGTGTTTTTATATCTAACACACTAAACACTGACCTTTCTATTGGATACATCCAACGGTATTGTACTGGACCACCCAATCTCACTGTATATGCCAAATTAACAATCAAATGCACCATAACATCGAAGAATCCAAGTGGGAAAATTCTCTCTAATATGCAAAGTATTACAACAATACTTTGTCCAAGTCTCTTGAAGTCATCCTCCGTACCAACTTTAGTACACAAATCATGAAAGAACCCACATAATTCCACTAATACCGATCTGACATACTTTGGTGAAAGACTACGTAAAGCAACTAGAAGAAGTTGTATCATAATATGACAATCTTGGCTTTTCATTCCTGATATGTTTTGTTCTTTAACTTACACGGACCATGATACATTACTGACATAACCATCTGGAACCTTCACACCCTTTACGACAGTGTAAAAGACCTCTTTGTCATGGTTAAACATTGTGTAGCATGCAGGAGGTATGGTTACTTTATTCTTTCCTGTAATAATCGATGGTTGAAGAATTGCATGAATTTTCATTTCTTTTAGATCAAGACATGCATTCACATTATCTTTTGTTTTATCTTTCAAATCCAACAATTTACCAAGGATACTATCACACACATTCTTCTCAATATGCATCACGTCTAAATTATGGCAGAGTAGATTACCTTTTCAATAAGTTAAATAAAAAAAATATACTTTTCTTCCAATTAAATGGAAACATGTACCCTCTTTTCCCCTTGACTACACTCCTGTGATCTACATGGCCATCGAAAGACCTTTTATCACTTCAAAATTTGTGATAATTAGGTAAGAATCATCGACGGCCAATGTAACAGTATTTTTCTTCCATATTTTAGCCTATGGGAAGTAGTAGCCTTGTTGCAGCTAGGACAAGCCAAAAAACCTTTAGTGCTCCAACCTGAGAGATTTGCATATGTTGGAAAATCATTCATGGTCCAAAACAAGCATACATGCAACTTAAATGACTCCTTTTTATATGCATCGTAAGTCTCAATCCCAGTATCCCACAATATTTTTAACTCTTCTATCAAAGGCTACTATATATATATTTATTTATTTATTGTATGGCATAACCGAACAGGCCAAGTGCTATGCTTTACGACGCTCATTGTCTTGAATGGATTGAATCCATCACTTACAAGACCAAGCCTGACATTACGAGGGTCGTCGCTAAAAGCTGAATGCCGCTTATCAAAGTCCTTCCATGCTTTTGAGTCAACTGGTATAAGACCCGTACGCCACGAACCCGGTCTAACCTTATCTTCTCGTGTCATGACAGGTTTTTCCATCATTATCGGCTCAAGTGAACCAATTTTATGAAGAAACCACAAGATGAGGTAAGCAAGAAGTCAAATTTAGTTGGTGTGGTTGATTGTTTAAGTTTGTGTAGAAGCAACCAGTCAAAAACTAAAAACCAATAAATTTTGGATGTATAGTGTTATTTTTTAGGGGTATGGTCGCACGTATGGTCGACCATATTGAGACCATACAACGTATGGTCGACTATTTTAAAAACATATGGTCGACGGATTATGCAACCGCACGATCGACCGTACGAACCCTGAACCAACTCCGTGTTTATGAAACTTTTCTAATTTGAGGGGGGCTCTTTCCTAATTGAAAGAGGACTCTATATGGAGGTTTTTCTCTATATAAAGGACGTCCCTTAGCCTCTCTCACTCTTTTAGAACCCAAATTGAAACTCTAAACCTAAGAGAGAAAGAGAGAGGAAGAGAAGGAGAAGGAGAAGGAGATTTGGAGAAGAAGGCTGAGAGGAAAATTTTGCAGAGAAGAGTTCTATCTCTCTACAGCAAGCTTAAGGTATGGACTTGACTCTGTAGTGTAGATCAGACAGAATAGGTTCTTTTCAAATTTATATATGGAACATAATACAATGATTCGGTTATAGGTTTTCTATGGGAAACCATAAAGAGTAGGGTAGGGATAATTGATAAGGATAAACTATAATTAAAGACCATAGGATGATTTTAGGATGAATCTCATTGATGAGCCAAGAGGAGGAACTCGTATGAGAAGTAAAAATTAACCTGACTATGTATAGTCGCAGCTATGGTCGACCATAGGATGACCAGAGTATCGACCATAGCCATTCGGGAAGAATTTAAGAAACGTATGGTCGCAGGTACGGTCGCATATAGTGCCATCGTAGGGTATTGACCGTACGTCGTACGATGACATATATTGCGACCATAGGATATCGACTATACGATAACAGCAAATATATTTTGAGACTAGATATGATTTTTGACTATCGTAACTTGGTAAACTTGAACCCTAACTTAAATACATTAATTATTTAAATTTTCAATAGATTCAAAGTGACTTTCAAAACTTGGAAGATGAACAAACATCAATTAAAGGTGAGGGAACAAGACCTAAATTAATTAGATAATAACAAACTATTTTATTTTATTTATCCAATGCAATGAATGATTCTATGCTTGTATGCTTGTAATATGCATCTCACATGTCATCCAATATTACTGCTATTTCTACTCATGCATATTTATTATTGTCTATTTATAACATGATGATGATGATGCTAAGAATATGCATGTGATTGTGTGTGTGGTTAATGTGTTGGATGCTAGTGGGGCATCAGGGGAAGGACGTGACATTGCGGTTCAGCCTAATCACCAAACTCTAGCTCTATCTCTATTCAAGTCTTGTCCACTGACATCGTCGTATCATCATTACCTTAGCAGAATTATTACGTCATAAGGCATCAGGGGAGGTGGTCTCGGATAGTGTGGTCTTTGACTCTGTCGGGGGACCTTAGCTCTATCTCTATGGACGTATTGAGGGGTGTTGGAGTGAGGTCTTGGATATACTGGATGGCATTAGGATTGGTTAATTGCGAGCCCAGTTTGTAAGCCCTCACCAATAAGAGCTTACGTGTTGGTATAGGTAAGGCATTAGGAGAAGTGTTGGTGATATATGATCTGGACACTTTAGCTCTATCTTTATTCTATGGTGGGGTGGATGTGGACGACAATGGTGTTTGATCCATTGGGTGGGTTTACACACCCATGTATAGAGGTGCGGTGGCTGTCAATCCTTTCTATAGCACATTGTAAACTTAAAAACCAGACCAAAAATATGAATTGAATGCATGCATATGTTTGCGTATTGTTTTCTTCACTCACTGAACTCAAGTTGGAGAGCTGACCCTCGAGCGCAATTCTTTTTAGTTTCTGATGTTGCAGGTATTACTGTCGAAGATTATATCGATGCGCGGATATGTGGCGGCTATGGATGTGCAAGCTGTGGATGACGAATATGACTCGTCAAGCGAGTATTTCAACTTTGTTTATGCTTGGTGGTTAACTTTCGTATTTTGATATATGTAATAGGTATTAATTATATTTTTGTTACTTGGAGATAACTGAACTATTAAATCATTTATCATGTAGACCTCAATTCATTATTAATAAGATTTTTGCTATTTAATTATTATCTCTGATTATTACTGTGGAATGTGTTTTAGTTTAACATGGTTGGCACAACCTATATGAGATCTTGGTTTGAACCGTTGGTTCTTATGATGGTTCATCACACCACTGGTTAGTCCAGAATTAGGGTGTGACAACTGGGTGTCGTAACCTCTGGTCATTGATATGTTCTTCGTGATGCCATCGCATATTAGATGAGATTTTGATGACATGTATACCCTTTGTAGTCTTGGAATCAAAGAGAAATGTCGTAATGTTTTAGTCGGGATTTTTTGTCTCCTAAGGTATATCTTGATATCCTACATTTGTAAGCCATTAACCGCCTCTTTCCAATACAACATACAATCACTAGGGCACGCATCAATCTTGTTATAAGTGAGTCCTAAGTTCTTAATATATATTTTTAGTTTCATAAAAAATATTCAGCACCATTAGGCTCAGGAATAAGCTCTTTCAGTAAGTCCAGCAACATTGAGAATGCTTTATCGCTCAACTTGCACACACACTTTATATGATAGAGCCAAATAATGAAGGGCAACTTGGTAAATTTATTGTATCCTGGATACATGCAACTCCTTTTCTGCATCTTTTAGCAGTAGTTTAAATGTATCTGCCTCGCCATTTGACCCCTATGTGTACTCAATGGTGACACCATCCTCATCTCGTTCTCCTACATTCATTCCCAACATCTCATTTAATATATTATGTGTAACATCATACATCCCACCTTCATCATATACCACAAGATTTACATTGGGAGCTGAATGTGAAGATGAAGCTTCCCCATGGAAAGTCCAAGATGTGTACGTAACTCCTTATAAATCCATCACATACTAGATATTCACAAAACATCGTTTCGAGTCTTTCACACTTGATTTATGCACTTTACACACGCACATAAAATCTCTTATCTTACAGTTACTTTGGAAAATGAATAATTTATAAAATTATTTACCTCCTGCTTATATAGTGCAGACACCCTGAAGATAGTTCCCTTGAACTTTAATCCAGCTCGGAGACATAGCTTTCACATATAATTGGTACAAAGGAAACATTAAAATGATAACTTTCCGTCAATACACATCCAAGTTAGAAATATAACATACACAATCACATAGTCAATTAGTGGTGTAAAAACTAAGAGTTTGAGATTTGTATAACTCTCCTTGTGTATATTGAGGAGAAGAATGTCCTATAGATAAAACTATTATATGAGGATAAGAATTACATTTGAATTTCAAATCCCACATAATTGGTTACCAAAAATAATGGGATAAGATAAGATTACATCTGAATTTCAAATCTCACATAATTGATTGTTAAAAAAAAAAAAAAAAAGATCTCACGTTGCAACAGTAAAATATAGGGAGCTAACAAATGGAAGGGATGATTGGGATTTGCATGGGGTATTTGATTAAATTTTAGTGGGAAACTTTCACACATGGCAAACCCAGACTCTCTTTTTTTTTTTTTCGCTAGAAGGCAAACTCAGACTAGTATCTTATTGAACAGTCAAAATTTCCAGATCACTTTCCATGGCAGAAATATGTGGGCCGTTTGGATAACCTCTCTAGATGAGCCTGAATAGAAAAACTTTTGCCTTGAGGTTTAGAAAAGGTGCAACAATTTGTCTCTGTTTATTCTTTCTGGAAGGATCCCTGGAATTGAACCCATAGAGGTGTAAGCACTTCAGGAACTCAAATCTTGATGTGATTCACAATAAGGGCTCATCCTCATCCTCCATGCTGTGTACATGCCGTAGAGATAACGGATAAATGAACCTACAAGGGGACATTTCTACATGCTAGTGTCATTCTTATGACCAATAAGGTTAAAAATGGAGATGACTTACTGGGTAAATAGAAGTCGATGGAATTTCAGGAGTGTTGTCATTGTTGGAGAGATGTCACCGGAGTTGATTTCTCTTCGCTGGACTAGCAGAGGAGCTGGTGGAGTTTAAAAGTCGCAGGGTTGGTTCACAAAGGATGTAGTACAAGAGTTCTTTTTCTTATTCTTATATGGATTAACAAAGGATAAATGAGACATTTTACTGTCTCATGTTAACACCATTAGCTAATTGGAACTTTGTATAATTTTTAAACTATAAGGGGAGATTCGTGTCATTTGACCAAAGTATAAGAAATATAAATGTAATTTATCCTATTTTCTTTCAGCACCCGTGGGAAACAAACCGAGTTAGGCTTGGCGAAGTATCTAAGAGGAACAAAAGGTTATCAAATATTCTTTGGCAAGTGGGTAATTAAAGTAAACTTGATACCCATCTGGGAATCAAATTGGGTTCCAAGATTGGTTGATTTCAGGATTCAGACTCCTCAACCGCAATCATGCATGTTCCATCCTTTTGTGTCTTAGCTGATTGACTCATCCTCGCATGCGTGGAACCGCACTCTCTTGGACTCTCTTTTTCTCCCTTCGGATGTGTCTGAAATCCTCAAAATTCAACTGTCATTATTTCCTAAAGAGGATCATTTTGTTTGGGGTGCTTCTAGGAATGGTTCCTTATTAGTTAAAACTGCCTATCATATGTTGAGTAATCATGTATGGGAAATGGGGAAATTGCTGCCTTCGTCTTCCACCTCTAGCTTACAGAAACAAGTCCTTGACTATTGGAAAAGAATTTGGACATATCACACTTTGCCAAAATTTTGTTCTTTTAGGTGGAGGGCATGTGCGGAAGGCCTTGCCACTACCTTGGAGCTGAATCGTCATGATATTTGCTTCACACCTCTTACTCACGTGTCCCTTTATCAAAGCCACATAACTTGGTTGCAGGCTTTCGGGTGAGATCTTAGATGGTGAGGTCTCTCTTCATGTTTGGATCTGAAGTTGGAATGATTTTCTGAACAAGGTCATCAATAAAGCCATGAATTGATGGCATTATGCTATTTTATATGCTGGTTTTTATGGATGTCACGCAATGATCTTCTATTTAATCGATGTGCATGGTCCCCCATTGAGGTTTTCACAGCGGCTAAGAAAGCTTGTGATGATTTTCTTCAAACATGCCACACTTCGACTTCATCCACTATATCTGATTCAGCAGCTCATTAAACTCATCATTCATATTTGAGGGCTCAACCAACCCCTCATCTCTCTTACTGGACTCTTCTTGCCCCGGGTTTCTGAAAACTGTAATGCTAGGTGTTAAGAATGATAAAACGTAAACAAGACAGGAAATTTCTGGAGAGAACTGGATTTCATTATCTTCTTAGGTAAAATTACAATCCTACTCTTTATATAAAAGAACAGAAAAATAATTAATGGTATAGAAGAGAGACACGTGTCTCTATATCTCAACACCCCCCCTTCAAGTGGATGAAGACTGAAGTCGTAATCCCAGCTTGCGAGTGAAAAACTCAAATGAAACGTTGCCTAAGGCTTCAGTAAATAGGTCAGCACACTGAAGCCGAGTCGAAATGTGCTGAGGCCGAATGATCTTCTGTTAAATTTTCTCCCGGATAAAATGACAATCAATCTCGATGTGTTTTGTTTGTTCATAAAACACGGGATTAGAAACAATGTGTAACGCAGATTGATTGTCACAATAAAAATCCATTGGAAGGAAATTTTTATATCCAAGATCATGAAAGAGAGTCTTTAGCCATGTCAACTCGCATAAATAGTGGCTAACGCTCGATATTCGGCTTCGACAGACGAACAGGATACAATATTTTGCTTTTTCGTTTTCCATGAAACGGGACTGGACCCATAAAAGATTATATAACCACTGGTGGACCGGCGTGTAAAGGGGCAGCTGGCCTAGTCTGAATCACAGTATCTTGAGATGTTGGGCTGGATGGATTTAAACATTTGTATACCCATGGCTAGAGTACCCTTGAGATATCTAATGACCCTGGTGGCATCAGTCATATGAAGGTCACGTGGCGAGTGCATAAATTGACTTAATATGTGGACTGCATAACAAATATCAGGCCGGATAACGGTCAACTAAATGAGATGGCCCACAAGGCATCGGTATAAGGTGGGATCAGCTAATAAAGTGCCATCATCAGGAAGGAGTTTCAAGTGTTGCTCCATAGGCGAAACAGCAGGCTTACATCCAAGAAGACCAGAATCGGTAATTATATCCAATGTATATTTCTGTTGTGTAAGCAATAAACCATCCCATGAGGGAATAACTTCGATACCTAGAAAGTAGGAGAGACGGCCCAGATCTTTGATGTGAAAATAAGTTTGTAACTAGGCTTTAACCGAGGTAGTGGGCTTCAGTAGAGCCGGTAATGATGATATCGTCAACGTATATAAGTATAACAGTGAAAATGAGCCCATAAGTGTATGTAAATTAGGATGAATCGGCCAAGGACTGAAGAAAACCCATTGCAAGTAAAGCATCAGCAAATTTTCTAAACCATTGTCTAGAGGCCTGTTTTAGCCCATACAATGATTTGCGAAGACAACAAGTCAGACCTGGTGAAAGGGGCAAACCATTGTGTAGATATCCCGGTGGAGGGGACATGTAGACCTCTTCATCAAGATCACCATGAAAAAATACGTTCTTAACATCAAGCTGAAATAGGCACCAGTTATTGGAAGTAGCAAGTGCAATAAGGCAGCGGACAGTCACCAATTTTGCCACCGGTACAAAAGTTTCATGAAAATCTAAACCTTCTAGTTGAGTATAACCTTTGGCCACTAAACAGGCCTTATACCGCTCTATTGATCCATCTGCTTTATGTTTGATTTTGTAGACCCATTTACAGCCAATGGGCCTTTTTCCAGCAGGTAATGGTTCAATGGTCCAAGTCATGTTATCATATAAGGCTGACATTTCTTCAGCCATAGGCTGTTACCACATTGGGTCTTTATGGGCTTGGGTATATGTCTTGGGTTCAAGGTTATTATACAAATTGGTAAGTAAAACTTTATATGTATTAGTAAAAAATTTTACCTAAGATTGTAAAGGATAGGAGCTACCTTTGCTGAGAGTTGTGATGAGAGGAGGTTGAATGACAGATGCACAAATGTAATCCCGAAGTAAAACAGAAGGATGATGGGTCCGAGTGGATCTACGTGGTATGTGAGTGGGCTGAGAATCAGAAACTGAGGTGGATTGAGAATCAGAACCGGGAGTGGACTGAGATGAAGTGGGCTGTAATGGACTTAGTGTGTCAGGTTGGGTTGAATCAGAAACAGGAATGGACTGAGAAGATGTAGTCAAAGGAGGAGGCACTGGAAGTGGAAGCACTGAAGTGGAAGGAACATCAGGGATAGTAGAAGATGAAATGGACATAGAAATCTTAAAGGGAAAAATACTTTCATGGAATGTGACACCTCTGCTAACAAAAACAGATTTAGTAGCAAGATCATAGACCCTGTAGCCATGTTGGTTCACAGGGTAACCGATGAAAACACAAGTAGAAGACCGATTAGTGAACTTGTGAACTAGTAAGGGGTTTCGGGCATAACAAAGACAACCAAAGACTCGAAAATGATTGTAGGATAGGGTTTTATTAAACAGAACTTCATAGGGAGATTTATTTGATAAAATTTTATTAGGAAGTTTGTTAATAAGATAACAAGAGGTGAGAATGCAATCACCCCAAAACATAAGAGGAATCTGTGACTGAAAGCGAAGAGCTCAGGCAACTTGAAGTAAGTGTCTATGTTTACGCTCCACAACACCATTCTATTGGGGAGTATAAATACAAGTTAGTTGATGGATAATGCTATGAGATTTGAAAAAAAAATTGCATTGTAGAAGACAGAAATTCAGAACCATTATCGGTTCGACTATGTTTGATAGTATGTGAAAACTAATTATGAACCATAAGAAGAAATTGAGGAAGCAAAATAGAGGCCTCAGATTTAAATTGCATAAGAAACACCCAGGTTGCTCGGGAAAAATCATCTACTATAGAAAGAAAAAAAAAGGTGAACCAGTAATGCTAGGGGTGCAAAACGGCCCCCAGATGTCACAATGAATGAGTTGAAAAATCTCTGTAGAACGAGAATTATTAACAAGAAATGGTAGCCTTGTTTGTTTGGCTAATGGACATACATCACAAAATGTAAGAGAAGAAGAAAGTCCTGGAATGGGTAAATGAACAATATGGGGAGACGGATGGCCAAACCTGGAATGCCATAACTGTGAAGGAGTTTGGATAGACAAAGCTGAATGCGATGAAGTGGAGACACTTGCGGGTACAAAGTGATACAAACTGTTAACTAGCCTACCCTGACCAATCACTCTCTGCATTGATAAGTCCTGAAACACACAATAGTCAGGAAAAAAAAGTTACTGAACACTGGAGAGATGAGGTTATTTGGCTTACAGAAAGTAAATTGAAACTGAACTTTGGAAGATAGAAAACATTTTGTAAGTGGATGTTAGGGGTCAGGGAATGAGAAGTGGTATGAGTGATGGGATAATGAGAGCTGTCACACCCCAATTCTGAACCAACCAGAATGGTGTGATGAACTGTCTATGAACCAACGGTTCAATCAGGAACTCGTATAGGCCGTGTCCATTTGATCAAACAGATACAACCACAACCATAATCAGAGTAAATAAAAAATAGCAGAAGTCTTTAATATTAATGAACTGAGTATCTAAAAGTGATAACATAATTAATTATCCAATTATCTCCAAATGACTCAAGATGTAAAATAAAGTAATCAATTACATGTTCTGATAATCCAACAACTAAATCTAATTGAAAACACATGAGTTGCACTCGCACGACGAATCATGCAATTCCACCATAGCTTCCACATCTATTGTAGCAACATGTCCGAACATTGGTGCATTCATATAATCTTCCACGGTAGGACCTGCATCATCAACTAAAAATATTTGACGTCGAAAGGGTGAGCACACATCATGGCTCAGTGAGCAAATAAAACAATGAAACAAACATATGCATGCATTCAATTCATATATTTGGTCTGGTTTATAAGTTTGCAATGTGCTATAGAAAGGATTGGCGGCCACCGCACCTCTATACACGAGTGTGTGAAGCCGTCCAATGGATCAAACACCATTGTCATCCCACATGCACCCATCATAGAATAGAGATAGAGCTAAAGTGCCCGGATCAAACACCGCATAACACTTCCCCTGATGCCCTACCCATACCAACGTAAGCCCCTATTGGTGAGGGCTTGCAAACTAGGCTCGCAACTAACCAATCCTAATGTCAATAGTGTATCCAAGGCCTCACCCCAGCATCCCTCAATACGTCCATAGAGATAGAGCTAATGCCCCCGGCAGAGTCAGAGACTACACGGTTCGAGACCACCTCCCTTGATGCCCTACGACGTAATAGTTCTGCTAAGATAATGGCGATACGACGATGTTAGTGGGCAAGACTTGAGTAGAGATAGAGCTACAGTCTGGTGACCAGGATGAACCATAGTGACACGTCCTCCCCCTGATGCTCCACTCGCATCAAGCTCACTAACCACACACATACATTCACATGCCTATTCCTAACATCATCATCATCATCATCATGTTATAAATAAACAAAATTAAATATGCATGAGCAGTAATAGCAGGAATATTGGATGACATGTGAAATGCACATTATAAGCATACAAGCATAGAATCATTCAGGCATTGGACTCAATAAGTAAAGCAGTTTATTATTAGCTGATTAGTTTAGGTCTTGTTCCCTCACCTTTGGTCGATGGTTATTCCTCATCCAATCTTCGTAAATCACTTTTAGACTACTTGAAAACCTAACAAATTTATAGATTTTAAATTAGAATTTATTTTCATTAATTCAGACTTCCAGAAACTGAATGGTCGTAGGTGTGGCTTCTCCTATGGTCTCAGTTTCTGTGACCACAGGGTGTGTGGTGGCAAGGTGTGGTCGCATATCACACCCTCCCTAAAACTTCCCTGAAACTTCCCTGAGGGCGTGTGGTTGACATGTGTGGTTGCACACCATGCGACCATACCCTCCCTGAAACTTTTCCGAGGGCGTGTGGTCGCATGTATGGTCGCATGGTATGCGACCATACATGCGACCACACCCTCCCTGGAACTTTACCGTGGGTGTGTGGTCGGTTATGTGTGTCTCGTGTGGTCGCATATCATACGATCACACATGTGATGATCGACTTTTCTACTTTCAACTCAATTCCTTCATGTTTTGATTCCTTGGCTTATCATCATGATCCTTCCTATGACTGTTTTATGGCTTAAAATTCATATTTTACACAATCCATCATCCTAATAGATTCCCTCCATGGATATCTTAGAATTTATCCATGGTTTGATGATTAGGGTCTCACTTTGAATCACTATCTCCTCCATGATCTATTCTAGGTATTCAACTGATGTAAGGAACGTTTTCATACCTTAAACTTATTGAAGATTCAGAGTTCTCTCTAAAATTCCTCCTCCTAGTCTTCCTCTTCAATTCTCCTTCTCTTCCTCTTCTTCTCTTTTTCTCTCTTTCAGTTTGAGTTCTAAAATGATGAAAGAGGCTAAGGGACGTCCTATATATAGAGAAAAACCCTCCATATAGAGTCCTACTTAGATTTGGATAGAACCCCCTTCGGATTAGGAAGTTTCCTAATCCTGAAGTCAGTTTGACTTCGTGGGATCACAGAACCCGTCGACCACACATCCAAAAACTATGACCACACGTCCCAGACTCTAGTGATCGCATTATTCTGAGGTGTGGTCGACCACACCTGTTTAGGTATGCGACCACACACTCCTAAATAGATTATTTTGGGTTTAATTTCATACCTAGCCTTGTGGTTTCTTCACGCACTTGGTCCGCTTGGCCCGACCATGATAGGAAGACCTGATACAAGGTGGTAAGACCGGTTAGTACGATACGGGTCTTACAACTCCCCTCCTCTTATTATAAATTTCGTCCTCAAAATTTGCACATACCTTCAGAGTCGAAAAGGTGAAGATATTGCTTTCGCATAGCATTCTCTTCTTCCCATGTGATCTCTTCTACATCTTAGCTCCTCCAAGTAACCTTAACATAATAAATGTCACAGTTGCATAGACATTGAACCTTCCGACTGGTAATTTCGGTTGGTGCTACTTCGAATGTCAAATCATCAGTTAGACCCGGTGGATCCACTATTATCAAGTGTGTTGAATCTCTGACGTACTTCTTCAGTAATGAGATATGAAATACATCATGCACACTTGACATAGATGGGGGTAGTGCTAATTGATATGCCACTTTCCCACGTTTAGCTAGAATCTCATATAGCCTGACATATCTCGGACTTAGCTTCCCTTTCTGTCCGAACCTTTTCAAACCACGCATAGGAGATATTTTCAGAAATACTTTATCACCTATGGTGAATTCGAGATCTCTGCGTCGATTATCTACATATTGCTTCTGACGGTTCTGAGCTGTTCTAACTCTTTCCTTGATAATATCGACTACTCGACAAGTCTCTTCAACAAACTCTGGTCCAACAATGCTCATTTCTCCAACTTCATTCCAAAATAAAGGAGTTCGACACTTCCTACCATACAGTGCTTCATAGGGTGACATCAGTATAGTAGCCTAATAGTTGTTGTTATAGGCGAACTCGATCAATGGTAGTTTCTCATCCCATGATCCTTTGAAATCAATAACACAAGCTCGAAACATGTCTTCTAAAATCTGAATGGTACGCTCCAACTGTCCATCTGTCTGAGGATGGAATGCAGTACTAAACTTCAACGTTGTACCCATAGCCTTCTGTAATCCTTCCCAAAATTTTGAGGTAAAGTGTAGGTCTTTGTCGGACACAATGCTTTCAGGTACACCATGCAATCTGACAATATTATCCACATATAGATTGGCTAACCTCTCTAGGGTATACTGAGGTCGTATAGTTATGAAATGAGCTGCCTTAGTCATACGATCCACAATCACCTAGCCCGCGTCAACTACTCGGGAAGTCAATGGTAATCTGGTGACAAAGTCCATCATGATGTAGTCTCATTTTCATGTCAGTTCTGGCAATGGCTGCAATAATCCTGGGGATCTTTGCCTTTCATCCTTTACCCTCTGACAATTTAGGCATTGAGACACAAATTTAGCTACATCCTCTTTCATTCCTATCCACCAATATAGTTTCTTCAGATCATGATACATCTTCGTACTTCCACGATGCATCGAATAAGCAGTAGTGTGAGCTTCCTTCATTAGTCTGTGTCTAATATCCAAGTCTTCATTTTCAGGAATACATATCCTTCCTTTGTATTTTAGTATCTTTTCAACGTCCAAGGTGAACTCAAGAGTAGTCCTACCTTTTTCGAGATCTTATTGCATTGTTCTCAGATAGGGTCTGATTTAATAGTTGTTTTTACTTCGTCTATCAGATCAGGTACAATCTTCAATGTGGCAAATATATTTGAAAACCAATGAATAAACCCTTGCTTGGTTGATCCATCCGGTGTATCTATCACGAACTACTCATTACCATAATTGAATACTTCTCCTGTAACACGCATTGCTGTAGTCGTGTTGACTTCTCCCTGGGATTTTATCATTGCTTTTCTGCTTAGCACATCAGCAACTACATTAGCCTTTCTTGGATGATACTGAATATCGCAATCATAATCCTTCAATAATTCCAGCCATCTTCTTTGTCTCATGTTCAACTCCTTTTGATTGAAAAGATAAGTAAGACTCTTATGATCTAATTTAATCTGAAATTTCTCACCATACAAATAATGTCTCCATATCTTGACAGCATGTACTACTGCTACTAATTCTAAGTCATGAGTGGGATAGTTCTTCTCATGCATCTTTAGTTGTCTTGAGGCATACGCAACTTCTTGTTCTCCTTGCATAAGTACACATCCTAAACCCAACCCAGATGCATCAGTGTACAAGGTAAATGGTTGTCCTGGGATCGAAATAGTCAAGATGGGAGCTGATATCAATCTAGCATTCAATGTTTGAAAACCCTCCTCACATTTGTCGGTTCAAACAAACTTTTCTCCTTTCTTAGTCAAACTGGTGAGAGGTACGGCGATTCTAGAGTAATCTTCCATGAATCGTCGGTAATAACCAGCTAACCTAGGAAACTTCTTATTTCTGCAACATTCTTATGTGCTTCCCATTTCACAATGGCTTCAATCTTGCTAGGATCCACTTTAATTCCTTCAGCGGATACAACATGGCCTAAGAAAGCGACTTCATTTAGCCAAAATTCACACTTTGTAAATTTGGCGTAAAGCTTCTCTTTTCTTAGTCGTTGTAGAGTGGCTCTTAGACTTGTGACATGAGTTTCTTTGTCCTTGGAGTAGACTAATATGTCGTCAATAAACACAATGACTGACGTAACCAACATATCATGGAATACCTGATTCATAAGTTCCATAAAAGTAGCGGGTGCATTGGTTAATCTAAAAGACATGACTAAAAATTCATAATGTCCATATCTTGTTCTGAATGCTGTCTTCGGAATATCACCTTCCTTAATCTTCAACTGATGATATCCTGATCGAAGATCAATTTTGGAGAACACTTTGGCACCTTCTAACTGATCGAACAAGTCATCGATCCGAGACAATGGGTATCGATTCTTGATTGTAAGCTTATTTAATTCTCGATAGTCTATACACAGTCGAACGCTACTGTCCTTCTTTTTCACAAACAATACCGACGCTCCCTATGGTGATATGCTGGGTCTGATATAACCCTTGTCCAGTAATTCCTGTAGTTGTTCCTTCAGTTCCTTCAGTTTAGTAGGAGCCATTCGATAGGGTGCTTTAGATACTGGTGTGGCTCTGGGTATAAGATCTATAACGAACTCTGTCACTCGGTCGGGTGGTAGTCCTGGTAGTTCCTCAGGAAATACATCCAAAAAGTCACGTACAACATCAATATCCTCCATTCGTGGTGTTCCTTGGTGAGGTCGACCACGGATACTAGATACCTAACTCCTCCTTTCTTGAGGCATTTTCTAGCCTTTAATGCAGAGAGGATGAGTTTTCGTTTACGGGGAAGTTTGGTTCCCGCAAAACTAAATTCTGCTCCTTCCTTGTCTTTAAATGTCAATTTCTTTTCTACACATAATAGGTTTGTAGAGTATCGAGCTAACCAATCCATTCCCAAGATAACGTCAAAGTCTGTCATCTCGACTTGAATTAAGGTTGTATCCAAAATCTTTTCGCTGATAAGAACTAGACATGGTCCATAACCTTTTTCTAGTTCTACTTCTAATCCCATAGGCGATCGTACAAGCAATTTATAGTCTAATGATCTAAGGGGTAGACTTAGTTTCATTCCAAATGACACAAATATAAAAGAATGAGTAGCTCCAGAATCAAAGAGTACTCTGGCGGGTATGCCATTAATAGGTACGATACCTGTGATTTGATTTAATTTAGTCTACATGCTCACACAAGGTAACACAAAATGAAAGGTACAGGTCATACCTGTGATCACATCAGGCGATGCGACAACATCCTCAGATGTAACTGCATAAACCTTTTCTTGCTACAGCTGCTTCCTTGGCTTAGGACACTCCCTTGAATAATGTCCAATTTGATTACAGTTAAAGCATTTTACTCCTTCACTACTTTGCTTTTGTTGAGGTTGGGCTGTCGGAGTAGTCTTGGCTGCAGCATTGAAGCCTTGAGTACGGAAGGGTTTAAATGTCTTTGTGTTCCCTCCGTTGAATATATTCCCATTGGGCCTCTTTATACCTCTATTCTGAGCAAAATAACTTTCCCTCTAGCTCTATTCCAGTACTCGAGCAATCTGTACCGCTTCATTATAAATCTTCTTTTCTAATCCCAATACATGCTCACGGATGCTTCCCCTAAGTCCCATAATGAACCTTCGGATTTTGGTATTTTCCTCCTGCATGCTAGAGGGAGCAAAGAAAAATAGATCTTCATAACGCTGCTGATACGCATCCACAGTCATCTATCCCTGGTACAGACTCAGAAACTCTCTTTCCATCGCATCTTTGAAACTTCTGAGAAAATACTTCTCAAAGAATGCTTCTTTATTGATAGCCTAGGTCAATTGGGTGTGCTTCGTTAACAGATAACTTCGAGTAGACTTCCACCAATGGTGTGCATCGCCCTTCAGCATAAATGTGACACATAGCATTTTTTCCTCTTTATTTACAGTCATCATCATGAAGTTCCTTTCCATCTTGTCGATCCAGTGAGCTGGCCACAAAGGATCCGATGGCTTGCCATTAAATTCCTTAGGCTTCATCTTCAAGAAATGCTCGATCAGTCGAGAATGGTCCAACTGATACTGAGCATATGCTCCATATATAGGCGGTTGATACTGATAATTGCCTTGGTTGTATATGCCTTAAGCTACTTCAGGGTTTTGTACTTGAGCTTGTACAAATGGCGTTTGAGGTGCTTGAGGTACCGTGTTGTTCTTAGTCGATGCTTGGGGCACGGTGTTGCTACCACCTGGTACGGTACTAGCTTGTCCCGCCGGTTAAGGTGTAGTGTTTACAGCTGGGAAAGTCATTCCCATAGCAGCTTACATTTTGGCTTGCACTTGCTGTATTTGCTGCAATTGTTGTGCTAGATTTATCACCACAGTAGCCAAATTTGTAGGTGGGGCTAGCAAGTTTGTGGGGTTGCCTTAGTCGTTGACTCCTGGCGGTACCATATTCTGGTTCTCCTGTTCCTCAGGGTTTTCATGGCTATTTTCCTCCACAGGTGGTGGTGGAGGTGGAATTGGGTTACGTCATCTCCTGGTTATTCTTCACCCAGCCATTCCCTGTTTCCGGTGGTAGTAGTGTCTGAAAGTCAAGGAACATATGAGACAATCATAATATACGTCATTCTCATGTCAAAATCCAAATAAGCAAGGTAAAGTTTCAATCTTTAAAGTCAATCAGTCAAAATAGAGCATTTTTCATCGTGGGGTCGATGGTGGGGTCACAGTATATGCGACCACAAAGTTGCGACCACAAAAACCCTGTCAGCTCACCTAGAGCCTATGGTCGATCATGTAGTCGCACTATATGCAACCATAGGGTTGTGACCACACAAACCCTGTCAACTCACCGAGAGCCTGTGGTCGATCATGTGGTCGATCGTGGGGTCACATTTTTGGTCGAATTCTGCGACCACACGATCCCAAATCAGGTTTTAAACCTGATTTTTGAGCCATTCTCCATATTTCTCTTTTGTCTTCAACTCAACTCGCCACCACTGAGTTGCTACACTATCGACCATACAAATTTGGTGATTCTTTCATCGGTCTACGACCTACATTCCGTTCTTCCAGTTATGTTTCCTACTCTTTCTCTTTTTTAAGCTTTCATACCTAGGTTTCACCCCATTTATAGGATTTTCTTCAAATTAATATTTTTCTGATCATAAAAATTTGATTTTTATTGGCGGTTATTGCTATTGGCCACCCAATAGATGAAAACCCTCAAGAAAATTCGAGTTTCATCGGTTAGTTTAATAAAAACTTGAAAATTCCTATTTTTGACCTAAATTTTGGGATTTTTTCAAATTGTCAAAATTTCTTCAAATTCGACCCAGCTAGTTTAAATTTCCGATTATATGAGCCTTGCAGGATGGTTTGGGATCTATGTAAGTCCTCTTGCCCAAATGTTTGGGTGAAAAGTGAGGCTTTTGGCCAAATCACGCCGTCATAATGCCAAAATTTTAAATTTTCACTATATCTGAGATGTTGCTTGTTGGTCTATGTCTTTGCAGATAACATGGCTCGCACTAAAGTCCTCAAAGTTCATGATCTCCATTGCTTTCGGGCTATTGAAATAGAAGCACAGTATGCTCAGTACGAGCGTAAGAAGGTGGAAAGGGGTCGTTGTGTCAACTTTGCCAACCTAGCCCTATTTGATGTGGAGGGAGCATTCGGTGATATGGGTTAGTTCCCTGTGATTCTATTGAGGGTTGCACCTGTCTTGAGTTGGTGAAACAGTTTTACTATAATTTACAGGTGGAGGGTGACCCAGAGGACATAGATAGGGGTAGAGAGCTCAGGATCACCAGTTTAGTTAAAGGGGTAGAGATCTCCTTTAACTGCCAGGAGTTGGCGGATCTCCTGGGTATCTCAAATGATGGTCCCTTGGTATACTGTGCACCCAAGGAACCCTAGATCATGTCAGTGAGAATGCGCACAGAGATTGATAGCCAAATTCTTAGGGATGATAGCTGGCAGATGAAAGCAATCAACTTACGGTCGGAGCCCCGAGTGTATTGCAAGATCATTCAGCACAACCTGATTCCCCAGAGTGGGCACTATGAGAAGGTTTCACAGTTGACCCAGTACCTTCTGTATTGCATCTGCAATAGGTAACCTGTCTGTCTTCCTTATGTCATTATCAGGACCATGCTCCATGCCATGATGCCTGGTCTGGTGGGTAACCTACCCTATGGACATTTGATCACCACTCTGCTCACTCGCCTGCAGGTAGACTTGGTCGACGAGAGGATTCACGATGACACTTTTTTGAATGACCTTGACTAGGAGGCCATCTGTAGGATGGGGATGCGAGATGTGCAGGTCAGTGACGAGGAGAGAAACGCTATGGTGCATCCCCGTACTCGAGTAGAGGTAGCAGATGCAGAGGCGGCAGCAGCAGCAGCAGCAGAGGTCCACCAGAGCGATGATGAGGAGGATGATGATAGGATGTTCATGGACGTGGACCCCATACCTCCTCCATTACCACAGCATTTCACTGGAGCTGGCCCTTCTCGGGTTCCTTCCCACTTAGCTGGTCCTTTGCACCCACCACTAGATGACGTGATGGGACTGTTGCGTTAGATTCTGGAGGCCCAGCATGCTACTGATCAGTGGGTGGAGGATCTGATAGCTAGTCTCCAGGTGACCCAGACTCAGATAGCCTGGCTTACGAGGGTATATGCTGAGGATTATAATCGAGATCGCGAGGCACCTCCTCCTCCAGCACCCCCAGCTTCATGATGCCTTTATTTTTTTTTACTTTATACTACAGAGTAACTGTTCGGGTTATGGACCGTACTCTGATTCGGATATATGTTGGTTTTATTCTCATTTGATATATACATAGAACTTGTTTTTTATTGTCATATGTGCATTATTCTATTTCTTAGTTTATTGTCTCATACAACACAGGTGCTTATGGTGTGTTCTTATTAAAACTTTTAAATTTTATCTTAACTCAGTTCACGAACTCTTGTGGAAGTATACAGGTTTGATAGACAGAGCCCGAGAGCTCTGATACCAAGTTGTCACACCCCAATTCTGAACCAACCAAAATGGTGTGATGAACCGTCTATGAACCAACTGTTCAACCAGGATCTCGTATAGGTTGTGTCCATTTGATCAAACAGATACAACCACAATCATAATCAGAGTAAATAAACAATAGCGGAAGTCTTTAATATTAATGAATTGAGTATCTAACAGTGATAACATAATTAATTATCCAATTATCTCCAAATGACTCAAGACATAAAATAAAGTAATCAATTACATGTTCTGATAATCCAACAACTAAATCTAATTGAAAACACATGAGTTGCACTCTCACGACGAGTCATGCGACTCCACCATAGCTTCCACATCCATAGCAGCAACATGTTCGTACATTGGTGCATTCACATAATCTTCCACAGTAGGACCTGCATCATCAACTAAAATATTCGACGTCGAAAGGATTAGTACACATCATGGCTCAATGAGCAAACAAAATAATGCAACAAACATATGCATGCATTCAATTCATATCTTTGGTCTGGTTTATAAGTTTACAATGTGCAATAGAAAGGATTGGTGGCCGCCGCACCTCTATACACGAGTGTGTGAAGCCGCCCAATGGATCAAACACTATTACCATCCCACATGCACCCATCATGGAATAGAGATAAAGCTAAAGTGTCTGGATCAAACACCGCATAACACTTCCCCTGATGCCCTACCCATACCAACACGTAAGCCCCTATTAGCGAGGGCTTGCAAACTGGGCTCGCAACTAACCAATCCAAATGTCAAATAGTGTATCCAAGGCCTTACCCCAGCATCCCTCAATACATCCATAAAGATAAAGCTAAGGCCCCCCGACAGAGTCAGAGACTACACGGTCCGAGACCACCTCCCCTGATGCCCTACGACGTAATAGTTCTGCTAAGGTAATGGTGATACGACGATGTTAGTGAGCAAGACTTGAGCAGAGATAGAGTTAGAGTCTGGTGACCAGGATGAACCACAGTGTCACGTCCTCCCCCTAATGCTCCACTCACATCAAGCTCACTAACCACACATATACATTCACATGTCTATTCCTAACATCATCATCATCATCATCATCATATTATAAATAAATAGAATTAAAAATGCATGAGCAGTAATAGCAAGAATATTGGATGACATATGAAATGCACATTACAGGCATACAAGCATAGAATCATTAATGGCATTGGACTCAATAAGTAAAACAGTTTGTTATTAGCCGATTAGTTTAGGTCTTGTTCCCTCACCTTTGGTTGATAGTTGTTCCTCGTCCAAGCTTTGTAAATCACTTTTAGACCACTTGGAAACCTAACAAATTTATAGATTTTAAATTAGAATTTATTTCCATTAATTCAAACTTCTAGAAGCTGAGTGGCCGTAGGTACGGCTGCACCTATGGTCTCAGTTTCTGCGACCATAGGGTGTGTGGTCGCAAGGTGTGGTCGCATGATATGCGACCACACCCTCCCTAAAACTTCCCCGAGGTTGTGTGGTCGACATGTGTGGTCACATACCATGCGACCATACATGTGACCACACCCTCCCTGAAACTTTCCCGAGGGCGTGTGGTCGCTATGTGTGGTCACATACCATGCGACCACACCCTCCCTGGAACTTTTCCGAGGGTGTGTGGTCGGTTATGTGTGTCTCGTGTGGTCGCATATCATGCGACCACACATGCAACCACACATGTGATGGTCAACTTTTCCACTCCCAACTCAATTCATTTATGTTTTGATTCCTTGGCTTATCATCATGATCCTTCCTATGAATGTTCTATGGCTTAAAATTCATATTTTACACAATCCATCATCCTAATATATTCCCTCCATGGTTCTCTTAATATTTGTCAATAGTTTGATGATTGGGGTCTCACTTTGAATTACTATCTCCTCCATGATCTATTCTGGGTATTCAATTGATGTGAGAAACATTTTCATACCTTAAACTTGTTGAAGATTCAGAGTTCTCTCTGAAATTCCTCCTCTTAGTCTTCCTCTTCAATTCTCCTTATCTTCCTCCTCTTCTCTTTCTCTCTATTTCAGTTTGAGTTCTAAAAGGATGAAAGAGGCTAAGGGACGTTCTATATATAGAGAAAAATCCTCCATATAGAGTCCTACTTAGATTAGGAAAGAACCCCCTTCGGATTAGGAAGGTTTCCTAATCACGGAGTCAGTTTGACTTCTTGTGGTCGCACGTGGGGCGCAGAACCCGTCAACCACACATCCAAAAACTACGACCACACGTCCCAGACTCGAGTGGTCGCATTATTCTGAGGTGTGGTTGACCACACCTATTTAGGTATGCGACCACACACTCCTAAATATATTATTTTGGGTTCAATTTCATACCTAGCCTTGTAGTTTCTTCACGCACTTGATCTGCTTAGCCCGACCATGATAGGAAGACCTGATACAAGGTGGTAAGATCGGTTAGTACGATACGGGTCTTACAAAAGCCGTCAGGTAGAACTACAGGTTTGTATGCGGTGGCCTAGACTGGGGGAAGAATTGGGAATGTGGGAAAAATGGTGTGATGCACTAGAATCAATAACCTAAGTGTGAGATTTGTCAAACGAGGCAGAAAGACATGTTGGGATACCTGTGAAATTAGCTGATGCAGAGGATTGAAGTAGCTGGAGAAGTTGCTAATACTGAATGCTAGAGAGGGGGTAATGGTGGAACCATGGCTTCAGTTGAATTTTTAGATGGGATATCAGCTATGTGAGCGGTTACAGATGATGCCAGAGGAGTGGTAACTGATGTGGCAAAGCAGGCACGCCAGCCAAGGGTATGTTGTCACACCCCAATTCTGAACCAACCAGAATAGTGTGATGAACCATCCATGAACCAACTGTTCAACCAAGATTTCATATAGACCGTGTCTATTTGATTAAACCAGATACAACCACAACCATAATCAGAGTAAATAAACAATAGCAGAAGTCTTTAATATAAATGAACGAAGTATCTACAGTGATAACATAAATAATTATCCAATTATCTCCAAATGACTAAAGACATATAAAATAAAATAAAATAAATAAATCAATTACATGTTCCGATAAACCAACAACTAAATCTAATCGAAAATACATGAGTTGCACTCGCACGACGAATCATGCGACTCCACCATAGCTTCCACATCCATAGCAACAACATGCTCGTACATTGGTGCATTCACATAATCTTCCACAGTCGGACCTGCATCATCAACTAAAAATTCATAATGTCCATATCTTGTTCTGAATGCTGTCTTTGGAATATCACATTCTTTAATCTTCAACTGATGGTATCCAGACCGAAGATCAATTTTGGAGAACACTATGGCACCTTGCAATTGATCGAACAAGTCATCGATCCAAGGCAATAGGTACTGATTCTTGATTGTAAGTTTATTTAATTCTCGATAGTCTATACACAGTCGAATGCTTCTGTCCTTCTTTTTCACAAATAATATCAGCACTCCCCATGATTATATGTTGGGTCTGATATAACCCTTGTCTAGTAATTCATGTAGTTGTACCTTCAGTTCCTTCAGTTCAATAGGAGCCATTCGATAGGGTGCTTTAGATACTGGTGCGGCTCCAGGTATAAGATCTATAACGAACTCTATCGCTCGGTCGGGTGGTAGTCCTGGTAGTTCCTCAGAAAATACATCCGAAAAGTCACGCACAACATCAATATCCTCCATTCATCGTGCTTCCTTGGTGAGGTTGACCACGGATACTAGATACCCAACTCTTCCTTTTTCGAGGCATTTTCTAGCCTTTAATGCAGAGAGGATGAGTTTTTGTTTACGGGGATGTTTGATTCCCGCAAAACTAAATTCTGCTCATTCCTTGTCTTTAAATGTCAATTTCTTTTCTGCACATAATAGGTTTATAGAGTATCGAGCTAACCAATCCATTCCCAAGATAACGTCAAAGTCTTCCATCTCAACTTGAATTAAGGCTGCATCCAAAATCTTTTCACCGATAAGAACTAGACATGGTCCATAACCTTTTTCTAGTTCCACTTCTAATCCCATAGGCGATTGTACAAGCAATTTGTAGTCTAAAGATCTAAGGGGTAGACTTAGGTTCTTTCCAAATGACACATATAAAAGAATGAGTAGCTCCAGAATCAAAGAGTACTCTGGCGGGTATGCCATTAATAGGTACGATACCTGTGATTTGATTTAATTTAGTCTACATGCTCACACAAGGTAACACAAAATGAAAGGTTCAGGTCATACCTGTGACCACATCAGGCGATGCGACAGCATCCTCAGATGTAATTGCATAAACCTTTCCTTGCTGCAGCTGCTTCCTTGGCATAGGACACTCCCTTGAATAATGTCCTATTTGATTACAGTTAAAGCATTTTACTCCTTCACTACTTTGCTTCTGTTGAGGTTGGGCTGTCGGAGTAGTCTTAGCTACAGCATTGAAGCCTTGAGTTCAGAAGGGTTTAAATGTCTTTGTGTTCCCTCCGTTGAATGTATTCCCATTGGGCCTCTTTATACCTCTATTCTGAGCAAAATAACTTTCCCTCTAGCTCCATTCCAGTACTCGAGCAATCTATACCGCTTCATTATAAATCTTCTTTTCCAATACCAATACATGCTCACGGATGCTTCCCCTAAGTCCCATAATGAACCTTCGGGTTTTGGTATTTTCCTCCTACATGTTAGAGGGAGCAAAGAAAAATAGCTCTTCATAACGCTGTTAATACTCATCTACAGTCATCTGTCCCTGATACAAACTCAGAAACTCTCTTTCCATCGCATCTGTGAAACTTCTGGGAAAATACTTCTCGAAGAATGCTTCTTTATAGATAGCCCAGGTCAATTGGGCATGCTTTGCTAATAGATAACTTCAAGTAGACTTCCACCAATGGTATGATCGCCCTTCAGCATAAATGTTGCACATAGCATTTTTTCCTCTTCATTTATAGTCATCATCATGAAGTTCCTTTCCATCTCGTCGATCCAATAAGCTGGCCACAAAGGATCCATTGGCTTACCATTAAACTCCTTAGGCTTCATCTTCAGAAAACACTCGATCAGTCGAGAATGGTCCAACTAATACTGAGCATATGCTCCATATATAGGCAGTTGATACTGGTAATTTCCTTGGTTGTATATGCCTTGAGCTACTTCAAGGTTTTGTACTTGAGCTTGTACAAATGGCTTTTGAGGTGCTTGAGGTACCGTGTTATTCATAGTCGATGCTTGGGGCACAGTGTTGCTACCCCTTGGTACGGTACTAGCCGGTCCCACTAGTAAAGGTGTAGTGTTTGCAGCTGGGAAAGCCATTCTCATAGCAGCTTGCATGTTGGCTTGCACTTGCTGTATTTGCTGCAACTGTTGTGCTAGATTCATCACCGCAGTAGCCAAATCTGTAGGTGGGGCCGGCAATTTTGTAGGGTTATCCTGGTCGTTGGCTCCTGGCAGTACCACATTCTGATTCTCCTGTTCCTCAGGGTTTTCATGGCTATTTTTCTCCACAGGTGGTGGTGATGGAATTGGGTTACGTCCTCGCCTGATTATCCTTTGCCCAGCCATTTCCTATTTTCGATGGTAGTAGTGTCTGAAAGTCAAAGAACATGTGAGGCAATCATAATATACGTCATTCTCATGTCAAAATTCAATTAATCAATGTAAAATTTCAATCTTAAAGTCATTCAGTCAAAACAGAGTAGTTTTCATCGTGTGGCCGATGGTGGGGTCGCAGTATATGCGACCACATAAACCCTGTCAGCTCACCGAGAGCCTGTGGTTGATCGTGTGATCGCACTATATGCGACCACAGGTTGCGACCACACAAACCCTGGCAACTCACCGAGAGCCTGTGGTCGATCGTGTGGTCGCATTTTTGGTCGAATTTTGCGACCACACGACCCCAAATCAGGTTTTTAAACCTGATTTTTGGAGTCATTCTCCATTCTTCTCTTTTGTCTTCAACTCAACTCGCCTCCACTAAGTTGCTACAGTGTCGACCACACAAGTTTGGTGATTCTTTCATCAACTCACGTCCTACGTTCCATTCTTCGAGGTATGTTCCCTATTCTTTCTCCTTTTTGAGCTTTTATACCTAGGTTTTTCTCCATCTATAGGGTTTTCTTCAAATTACTATTTTTTTAACCGTACAAATTTTATTTTTATTGGGGGATTTTGCTATTGGCCACCCACTGGATGAAAGCCCTCAAGAAAATTTGAGTTTTATCGGTTAGTTTATTAGAAACTTAAAAATTCCCACTTTTGACCTAAATTTTGGGATTTTTCCCAATTGTCAAAATTTCTTCAAATTCAACCTACCTAGTTTAAATTTTCTATTGTATGAGCCTTGCAGGATGGTTTGGGACCTATGTAAGTCCTCCTGCCCAACTGTTTGGGTGAAAAGTGAGGCTTTTGGCCAAATCATGCCGTCATAATGCCGAAATTTTGAATTTTTACTATATCTAATGTATTACTTGTTGGTCTAAGTCTTTGCAGATAACATGGCTCGCACTAAAGTCCCCAGAGTTTGTGATCCCCGTCGCTTTCAGTCTACTAAAGCAGAGGCACAGTATGCTCGGTATGAGCGTAAGAATGTGGAAGGGGGTCGTTGTGTCAACTTGGCCAACTTAGCCCTATTTGATGTGGAGGGTGCATTCGGTGATATGGACTGGCTTCCTGTGATCTTATATGAGGGTTGCACCTGTCCTGAGTTGGTGAAACAATTTTACGATAATTTATAGGTGGAGGGTGACCCAGAGGACATAGATAGGGGTAGAGAGCTCAGGATCACCAGTTTAGTTAAAGGGGTAGAGATCTCCTTTAACTGCCAGGAGTTGGCGGATCTCCTGGGTATCTCAAATGATGGTCCCTTGGTATACTGTGCACCCAAGGAACCCCAGTTCCTGTCAGTAAGAATGCGTGCAGAGATTGACAGCCAGATTCTTAGGGATGATCGCTAGCAGATGAAGGCAATCAACCTACGGCTGGAACCCCGAGTGTATAGAAATATCATTCAGCACAACCTGATTCCTTAGAGTGGACACTATGAGAACGTTTCACAGCTGACCCAGTACCTCCTGTACTACATCTGCACTAGGCAACCTGTCTGCCTTCCTTATATCATTATCAGGACTATGCACTATGCCACGATGCCTGGACTGGTGGGTAACCTATGGGCGTTTGATCACCACTTTGCTCACTAGCCTACAGGTCGACTTGGTTGATGAGAGGATTCATGAGGACACTTTTTCATCTGACCTTGACTGGGAGGCCATCTGTAGGATGGGGATGCGAGATGTTCAGGTCAGTGACGAGGAGAGAAACGCTATGGTGCATCCCCGTACTCGAGTAGAGATAGCAGATGCGGAGGCAGCAGCAGAGGTTCGCGAGGGTGATGCTGACGAGGATGATGATAGGATGTTTATGGACGTGAATGCCATACCTCCTCCATCACCACTGCATTCCACTGGAGCTAGCCCTTCTCGGGTTCCTTCCCACTCAGCTGGTCCTTTGCACCCACCACCAAATGACGTGATGGAATTTTTGCGTGATATTCGGGAGGCCCAGCGTGCTACTGATCATTGGGTATTGGATCTGGTAGCTAGTACTCAGGTGACCCAGACTCAGGTAGCCTGGCTTACAAGGGTATATGCTGAGGACTATGATCGAGATCGTGAGGCACCTCCTCCTCCAGTACCCCCAGCTCCATGATGCCTTTATTTCTTTTTACTTTATACTACAGAGTAACTGTCTGGGTTGTGGACCGTACTCTGATTCGGATATATGTTGGTTTTATTCTCATTTGATATATACATAGAACTTGCTTCTTATTGTCATATGTGTATTATTCTATTTCTTAGTTTATTGTCTCATACAACACAGGTGCTTATGGTGTGTTCTTATTAAAGCTTTTAAATTTTATCTTAACTCAGTTTACGAACTCTTGTGGAAGTATACAGGTTTAATAGACAGAGCCCGAGAGCTCTCCAATTCTGAACCAACCAGAATGGTGTGATGAACCGTCCATGAACCAACGGTTCAACCAGGATCTGATATAGGTCGTGTCTATTTGATTAAACCAGATACAACTACAACCATAATCAGAGTAAATAAATGATAGCGGAAGTCTTTAATATAAATGAACTGAGTATCTACAGTGATAACATAAATAATTATCCAATTATCTCCAAATGACTAAAGACATAAAATAAAATAAAATAAATAAATCAATTACATGTTCCGATAAATCAATAACTAAATCTAATCGAAAACACATGAGTTGCACTCGCACGATGAATCATGCGACTCCACCATAGCTTCCACATCCATAGCAGCAACATGTTCATACATTGGTGCATTCACATAATCTTCCACAGTAGGACCTGCATCATCAACTAAAATATTAGACGTCGAAAGGGTTAGCACACATCATGGCTCAGTGAGCAAACAAAACAATACAACAAACATATGCATGCATTCAATTCATATCTTTAGTCCGGTTTATAAGTTTGCAATGTGTAATAGAAAGGATTGGTGGCCGCCGCACCTCTATACACGAGTATGTGAAGCCGCCCAATGGATCAAACACTATTGCCGTACTACATGCACCCATCATGAAATAGAGATAGAGCTAAAGTGCCCGGATCAAACACCACATAACACTTCCCCTGATGCCCTACCCATACCAACACGTAAGCCCCTATTGGCAAGGGCTTGCAAACTGGGCTCGCAACTAACCAATCCTAATGTAAAACAGTGTATCCAAGGCCTCACCCCAGCATCTCTCAATACATCCATAGAGATAGAGCTAAGGCCCCCCGGTAGAGTCAGAGACTACACGATCTGAGACCACCTCCCTGATGCCCTACGACGTAAAAGTTCTGCTAAGGTAATGGCGATACAACAATGTTAGTGGACAAGACTTGAGTAGAGATAGAGCTAGAGTCTGGTGACCAGGATGAACCACAATGTCACGTCCTCCCCCTGATGCCCCACTAGCATCAAACACACTAACCACACACATACATTACATGCCTATTCTTAGCATCATTATCATCATCATGTTATAAATAAATAGAATTAAATATGCATGAGCAATAATAGCAGGAATATTGGATGACATGTGAAATGCACATTACAAGCATACAAGCATACAAGCATAGAATCATTCATGGCATTGGACTCAATAAGTAAATCAGTTTATTATTAGCCAATTAATTTAGGTCTGTTCCCTCACATTTGGTCGATGGTAGTTCCTCGTTCAAGCTTTGTAAATCATTTTTAGACCACTTGGAAACCTAACAAATTTATAGATTTTAAGTTCGAGTTTATTTCCAGCAATTTAGACTTCTAGAAACTGAGTAGTCGCAGGTGTGGTTGCACCTGTGAGTTTCTACGACCACAGGGTGTGTGGTCGCAAGGTGTGGTCGAATACCATGCGACCACACCCTCCCTGGAACTTCCCAAGGGCATGTGGTCGATCATGTGTCTCTCATGTGGTCGCCTATCATGCGACCACACCCTCCCTGGACTTCCCAAGAGCATGTGGTCGACCATGTGTGTCTTGTGTGATCACATATCATGCGTTCACACATGCGACCACACATGTGATGGTCGAATTTTTCACTCCCAACTTAATTCCTTCATGTTTTGATTCCTTGGCTTATCATCATGATCCTTCCTATGATTGTTTTATGGCTTAAAATTTATATTTTTACACAATCCATCATCCTAATAGATTCCCTCCATGGATCTCTTAGAATTTGTCCATGGTTTGATGATTGGGGTCTCACTTTAAATCACTATCTCCTCCATGATCTATTCTAGGTATTCAATAGATGTGGGGGATGGTTTCATACCTTATACTTATTGAAGATTTAGAGTTCTCTCTGAATTTCCTTCTCCTAGTCTTCCTCTTCAATTCTCCTTCTGTTCCTCCTCTTCTCTTTCTCTCTCTTTCAGTTTGAGTTCTAAAAAGATGAAAGAAGCTAAGGGACGTCCTATATATAGAGGAAAACCCTTCATATAGAGTCCTACTTAGATTAGGAAAGAACCCCCTTCAGATTAGGAAGGTTTCCTAATTACGGAGTCTGTCTGAGTTCGTGTTGTTAGATTCCTGTTGTGTGGGCTTGATCAATTACCTAACCAGTTGTTAAGTGGGAGTTCAATTACTGATTTGACCGATTCAGGTCTGGTTCGTCACTGGTTAGAGACTACTAACCCGGTCCACTGTGGGAATGGTTCTGGGTTAGGGATAGTATTATAAATACAATGGTTAAGGTCCCCGCAGCCATTGGTTTTTATCTCTCTGTTGCTCCCATACGCACAGAGGAAAAATGGATCCCAACGAGGCTGTAGAAGACTCTAATCGAAGCATTCAAGCTACAGAAAATGGTCGAAAATCAATCTATAACAAATGGTATGTGTTCTATCATCTCTTTTAATGCCCATTGTATTCTAGTTATCTGTGTGGTGGTTTCGTTAGGGTTAATGGGAAAACCCCTAATTTGTATTAAAAATTCTAACAATTGGTATCAGAGCCACCCACACAGAGCTATAATCATAGGTAAGGGATAGTTAAGATGGTAGGAATGACTGAATTGAAAAAGGGAGAAATTTTTATCCATAATTTTTTTCCACAAAGTTTAAAACCCTTCGAAATTTTTTCTGACCGGTGAAATTCAAAATAAGTCATACCAGATTGTAGTACACTGCAAGATGAGTCGACCGACATAAGGTTGGTCGCTGGAGGTGGCCGGACGCGCTCCCACGCGCCGCTTGAAAAAGCGCATGAGATCCACCCGCCGGCGGTTGAAAATTTAAAAAAAAAATTCTAACGGCGCCGAGTCATCACCAGGTTGACTCGGCGCCGAATCGTAAACCCTAACGGGTCTACTGGTTGACTCGGGTCGAGTTACCCAACCCAGGCCCAGACCAGCTCTGATAGGGCAGGCCCAGACCAGCCCAGGGCTGGCCTGAAAACCCGAACGGGGGAATCCAAGTATATCCAACCCAAACCCGAATGGGCGACCTCCTAACCCGGATCGAAAACCCGAAAGGTTAACCCGATAACTCGACCTGGAAACCCAAAATTTTGACCCGAATATCCCATCGATTGAACCAAAAATGCCAGTTTGGTCTGGTCAGACCGGTCGGTTTGGTTCAGGTCGTGGTTCGTCTCGGTCCAGACTTCTAAGGCCTGTTTGCCTTGTAGCTTTTTGACTACGTTCACAATCCGACTTTAAACTGGATTTGTGGGAACTAGGAAGGTCGGATTGACCTGCGGTTTGTTCCGTTGGACTTGGTTTTCAATGCTCTTCAATTTGGAATATATATTGTTACATTTTGATACATTGGAAATAGTATTTTTCAAAGTTAATGCTCTTTTAGAGCTTGATTTGCAGTGTTTCTGCTGGTTTTTCTCAATATTCTTGTATCATAATGATTGTTGAGCTAAAGTGCATGTTTATTTGAATGTTTAGACTTATAAAGTTGATTTTTGAAAACATTCATGGTTATATATATCCCACTAGAGCTGTAATTTAGAATTTATTCATATCATGGTGGAACTTGGTGGATCACACCAAAGTGGTATACTTTGTTTTGTCATGATGTGTTCAAATTCAAGCGACTGTGTTTATAAATGCTTTAAAGAATGACAGTGTTCACCCAAGGGTGGCATTGTCCCAGTTTATTCAAATTATGATTTGTACATATTGTGTAAGGATTGGGTAGGACCACCAAAGTGGAAAGCTCAGTTCTATCATGATATGCTCAAATCTAGAACTTATGCATTTATAGATACAGCAAAGAAGGATAGTGCTCACTCAAATGTGACATTATCAAGATTTTCACTTTTGTGGAAGCAGCAAAGAGCGACATTGTCCACCTAAAGGTGGTGGTGTCAAAGATCATGTATACTCATGCACATGGATGAAGGATCTTGACTTTAGGAGTTTCATACACCCAAAGGTGTTGGAATTTCCAGAGTCATTATCCCTTCACAGGTTCTATACAGATAGTAAGAGGACCAGTGCGCTCTTGTCCCAAAGGATAAGGGTGTAGTTTCGGTTGACTCTACACAGATAGTAAGAGGACCAGTGCGCTCTTGTGCCAAAGGATGAGGGTGTAGTTTCGGTTGACTCTTCAAAGGAAATGGACTTGCATATATTTAATTATTGTAAGTTTAACTTATCTTGTGTGTATGTTTGCATTATATCAAATATTAGAGAACATATAATGATCAAACACCTCATGATGCCTGTTATGGTGGACCAGTTCTATGAATTGGCATGAAAAATTGAAAGCTAGTCTAGGAATGTTTAACCTAGTACTCAGTAAAGATTGTATTCTGATCTTTAGGAATATTCAATCCCTAAGATCAGGTAAAAGAAAATTCAAATAAGAAACATTGGAAATAGATGTTCAGAGTGAAATCCAAAGAAATTTTGATCTTTAAAATGGAGTGGAGAGATGTTGTATTCTCAAGGTTGTCTGTACCAGTTTTGATAGTATAGGATGATAATGGTGTGTAAGGAAACACAAGTTAGAGCTATTAGCCATCACTAATAAGCTCTAAGATATGTGAATCTCTATAGGTAACTCATTGGAATATTATAGATGATTCACTTGACTTTCACTTCCTCACTTAAACTGCAAAGTTAGATCCTGGTGACCCATAAACCCAGTGGACATAAGATGAGTTGATTTTCTTACACTAAGAAAGAAAGTTCAAAGAAAAGAGAAAGGAATGAATGCCAATGTCATGACATGTGAGCCATACTCTGACAAATGCAGTAAGTGAAAGGTAGGGTCTTACAGAAAGAAAAATATTTTTTCAAGAAAAAGTAAGAAACTTTTGACAAGAAAAATGATTTTATGGAACTACAAGAACTCAGAAGAAACATGTGAAAAAGGTTATAACTGGAAGAAAAGTAGGTTCATGAAACTTTCGAGTGAGAAGGTAATGGAGATTGGAGACTTAAGTAGTAGAAGTAATCCAAACCTATAGGAGTAGCAAAAACCCTTATTTACCCTCTGTAGTTTACTTAGCTATAGAAGTTCCTTAGCATACACATTTAGGACTCTTATCTAAGGAAAGACTGTAAAAAGGTTGTAAAGAACAGAATTCTGGAAACCCCTTAAGTTAATGACTTGCGTACTTGTAAGGATTGTTTAAGAAAAAGATGACAAGATTAAGAAATATTAAAAGTTATTTGCAACAAGGGAATTGTTGGATCTTGTGGACATCAAGATTTTATCTAGGGAATTATTGTCATAATCAGTTCACTGAATGAGATTCAATAACAAAAGAGTGAAAAATAGATATGATCAAGAGAACTCGAGAATATATTAGCTCCTTTGGAGTGATCAATTCTGCAGCCTATAGTATTAATAAGGTGCCATGTAAGTTGTTTTCAGTTCAAGTTATCTTCTTGATCGAAACTGTAAAAGTAACGTATTTTCATGACACTCATGGGAGAGTGATTATTTTAGGACATTGAGTTATCATTTTTGGGATATCCACTCATGTCTGAAGGATTCAGCAAGATTCATTGATAATGTTGGTTAACAGTCACATCCAAGAAACATAAGTTTAATGAGATCACATGGAAATTATTATGGAACAATTAGTTGAGGTATCAAAAATATTATCAGAGTGTAATGAGATAATTGTTGAAATTACCTTCATTTAGGTTGATGCATAGCCAAAATACCAGAGCTAGATAAGACAATGAGGAGATATAATAGACCATGTAGATCTGTGATTTCATCACATGTTATACCTCAAAATAGATGTTTTGGCATTGGACAAGATGAAGATCCCAATAGTTTTGAGCAAGTTTTCAATAATGAAATTACTTTTGAGTGATTACCAGTCATAAATGATGTATCGTTATTTATGAGCATCAATGAGATTTGGGATTTTATGCTCTTGTCATGAGCGGTGTACTCATAGGCTTAAATGGATATATAAGAAAATATGTGATTCCAGTGGGAGAATTGATTGCTACAAAGTAAAACTTGTAGCGAAGTGGAATCACACAAAGAGAATGAAAAGTATAGACTTCAAATCTTTGAGGTCTTAGTTGTGTATTTTATTTTGGAGTTGCATCAGATAGATGTAAAGATCATTTTGATCAAAAAAAATCTGAAAGAAGTTGTTTATAGGCTTTACCCAGAAGGTTTTGAGGTAAAGGTGAAAGAAAATCTATTTTGTAAACTTATAAAGTCAATATGTGGATTAAGCAAGCATCCAGGTAGTGGTACCTGAAGTTTGACAGAGTTGTATCTTCTTAAAACTTTGTTGAGATTATCATTGATCATTATGTATATATAGAGGTCAGTGGAAGTGGATTCATTTCCTAGTTATATATGTTGATGGTTAATCACTGACCAGCAGTGACATGGTTTACCTATTGAAATCATAGTTTC
Organism: Protea cynaroides; assembly: GCA_028583415.1. Taxonomy (NCBI): domain Eukaryota; kingdom Viridiplantae; phylum Streptophyta; class Magnoliopsida; order Proteales; family Proteaceae; genus Protea; species Protea cynaroides. The sequence continues at coordinate 34,428,891 of CM053271.1, forward strand.
AATGTTTGATAAATTCGATATGTAGAATGTGTGAGTAAGTACTTTTGTACTTGACATTGAGTTTCCTCGTGACAGAAAAAATGGAACTCTGGGTTTGTCTCAAAGGGTATACGTTATTCGTGATCTCGAATGATTAAATGTACAAGCATAACAGTTAAGTTGCAGATGCTTAAATCAGTAAATGAGACAAATTGACAGAGTTATGTTTAAGAAATGATGTTCAGAGAGAGCATCTGAAGTACAGAGCTTGGTGTATGCTTAAGATTATATTTATTCTCACATAGCCTTTGTTTAGAGTGTTTTAAGACATTTTTTTTAGTTGGATGCTGGTATAGCTCACTGAACAACGGGAATAGAAAGGTCATGCGGTACTTGCAGAGGACCAAGGATTTTCTACTCATTTGTGGCAGTAGTGACACTCTTGGCTATTGTGATGTAGTGTTTTGGTGATTGCATTGGTGGCATGAATCCCATCTCAATTTTTTGTTATGATGGTAGATGTACCCTTTTGGGGAAAAATATAAAGAAGTTTATCCCTGCATTACCCTCTTGATAAGGTAAATTTTATAACTATATGCGAAACTAATAAGTAGCATATCTGGTTGAAGAGTTATCTTTCAGACCTGGAAGGTTGTAAGTTTTACTTAGGCCTATTGAGATGTGTTGTGACAGCGATTCAGCTGTATTGTTCTCAAAGAATAATGTGAAATCTAGTAATTCAAAGCATAATAGAGATCGGCTTTCAAATCTCTTTAGGTGAGAGAAAAAGGTCAAAGAATTTATATCATTGTAGAGCACATTTGTTAAACATCTTGATTGTAGATTCTCTGACGAAGGTTTTGTCAAGGGGAGTCTTCAAGGGACTGTATGTTTAATATAGAAATGGTTAATTCATTAAATGTATTTGGTCAGTGGGAGACTTTTCTCACATTGATAATGATTTATTTCATTATGTTTATTTACATTGCCTATAATTTTGGCACAGATATTTATTACCATGGTTATTTTTATTTCAGCATTCATTTATTGCTATGTTGCATATTCATTGACATGTCATTGACAAGGGTAGTATTTAGCCAAATGAAGGAGGCGGTATTAAGCCAAATGAACGGGGCGGTATTTAGCCATAGACACAACGGTGTGCCAAAGTACGATATTGACCAAAAGGGTATGTGGCGGTTTGCTACGGTCAATATCAAGGTTTATTGCCTCTGAGGTTTTATCAAGGCAATTAGTACGATATTGACCAAAAGGGTATGTGGCGGTTTGCTACGGTCAATATGAAGGTTTATTGCCTCTGAGGTTTTATCAAGGCAATTAGATCGAAGTTTATTCGATCTGGACCCACATGAAATAATATTTTCATGTATACATGTCTCTAGGCGATTCATATCATTAAGTAGACTCTTGTATGTAGCTGACAGAAGGTAGTACATCAGATATGTTGGAGTATTTTTCACTGTTGCTCGACATTGGTAGGCTTGATGAGTGGATCAAAGTTTGATGACGGTTTATTATGTAATAGGATTCCATGGCCACACTTTTCAACGGTGGTTTTGTAATTAATCTAGCCCAAGTGGGAGATTGTTAGATTCCTGTTGTGTGGGCTTGATCAATTACCTAACCAGTTGTTAAGTGGGAGTTCAATTACTGGTTTAACCGGTTCAGGTCTGGTTCGTCACTGGTTAGAGACTACTAACCCAGTCCACTGTGGGAATGGTTCTGGGTTAGGGATAGTATTATAAATAAAATGGTTATGGTCCCCGCAGCCATTGGTTTTTATCTCTCTGTTGCTCTCATACGCACAAAGGAAAAAGGGATCCCAACAAGGTTGTGGAAGACTCTAATCGAAGCATTCAAGCTATAGAAAATGGTCAGAAATCAATCTACAGCAAATGGTATGTGTTCTATCATCTCTTTTAATGCCCATTTTATTCTAGTTATCTGTGTGGTGGTTTCGTTAGGGTTCATGGGAAAACCCCTAATTTGTATTAAAAATTCTAACACGTGTGGTCGCAGGTGTGGTCGCAGAACCCGTCGACCACACAGTCAAAAACTACGACCACACGTCCCAGTTTTATGTGGTCGCTTTAATCTGAGGTGTGGTCGACCACTCCTGTTTAGGTATGCGACCACACACTCCTAATTAATTGATTTTGGGTTCAATTTCATACCTAGCCTTGTGGCTTCTTCACGCACTTGGTCCGCTTGGCTCGACCATGATAGAAAGACCTGATACAAGGTGGTAAGACCGGTTAGTATGATACGAGTCTTACATATGTGATGCGAAAACAGATCTGAATGGGTGACGAGGGAAACCAGGCGAATATCCATGAAGTTCAAAACAAGACTCGTGGTAGTGACCGTATTTGTTACAGTGAGTATAATGGGGTTACCGGCGACCAGACTGATTTGGCCGTTAGAGCGATAATTCTGGCAACCAGCAGCAAGTGCCATATAATCAGGTGTAGAAGTTACTTGTTGAAGAGATAAGCCACGATGTTGTTCCTCTTGTAATACCAGGGAATAGGCCTTACCAATGATAGGAAGAGGATCCATCGTCAAGATCTACGTGTGGACTGTGCTGTAGACATCATTAAGACCAAGAAGAAACTGAAAAACCTTCTCAGTCTCCGCATTATCTGGAGGCTTCGAATGAGCAGGACAAGTAGAGGAATGAGCTCCGCAGTTGCAAGAAAGAGACTGAAATGAGAATCGACTTCATCCTAGAGAATCTTGATGGCAGAAAAATAATCGAAAATCGTCATTGTGTCTTGACGAAGTAAGGCGATCTGGCTCTTCAACTCGTAAAGTCGAGGGCCATTCCCACGAGAATACCGATTCTCTAAATGGAGCCATAGTTCTCTTGAAGTGTTGGCATAAAGAACGCTATCATGGAGAATCCGACTGAGGCTATTATACAACCAGGACATCACCATGAGATCAGATTGATCCTAGGTGACAATGGCTTCAGTACCTTCAATCGGCCTCTTGAAAGATCCATCAACGAAACCATATTTGTTCTTGGCCCCAAGAGCAACGCGCATGACTCGTTTCCATGTTGGATAATTGTTGCCATCGAGGGGTTTGGAAACAAGAACATAACCAGGATTGTCAGAAGGGTAGAGAACCGAAGGGGAGATGGACGAAAGTGAAGGTTTTTGTTGATTAGACACCATGAAAAAAATTGTAAAGTAATCGAAACAGAAGAAACCAGATGGAAAACTAGCTCGAAAGAATCAATAACAATGAAACCCTAAGTTTCAAGAAACCAGATTTGAAAAAAAAATGAACTCAAATGTAGAAATTCAAGCAACCAGAACAAAAATTAGAGACTGCAAAAGGCGAAATCGAAAGTAAGAACAACATATCGTGTCGAACTGGAGAAGAATCAAGGAAACTTGGAAGCAGAAAACCCTCTGCTCTGATACCAAGTTAAGAATGATAAAACGTAAACAAGACAGGAAACTTCTGTAGAGAACTAGATTTCATTATCTTCTTAAGTAAAATTACAATCCTACTCTTTATATAGAAGAACAGAAAAATAATTAATGGTACAGAAGAGAGACACGTGTCTCTATATCTCAACACTAGTCTTGTGCCAAATTGTACAGATGGGGGTCTTGGTATTGTTGCTCGAGATCAGTTTATCCGTCCCCATTTGGCACTCTCTATTCCAACAATCTTCCCTATCTCCTTGGTGGGAGAGGCCATAGCTATATGATCTGCTTTTCTAGAAACTATGTTTGAGGGCTTTGAACAGGTGTTGGTTGAATCAAATAATCAGGAGGTGATCATCTATCTTTTAAAGAAGTTTGCCGCTACTCCTTAATGGTCAAGCCAATTTTAGAGGATATCTGTCATTTACAATCTTGCTTTATCTTCTATAATTTTTGTTTTATTCCAAGGAAGCTAAAGAGCATTGTTGACTCCCTAGGTTGGAGGGCTCATGAAAAATGAGGGAAATGATCACACAACATGAAATAATTTTTAATATGATTATTTTGTCCTTTAGATCCAAGTTAAAAGAGCTTTTGGTCAGTTGGTTGTCTATTAGTTTTGGTAGTGCAATTAACAAGTGGCAATAATGCATTTTTCATTTTTTTTTATTCACTTAGGTTTTGTTTGGTTGTCAAGGAAATACAAATTTTAAAAAGGGAAACGATATTTATTTTACATAGTCAATCATTTATGCTTGGATAATGGGAGGAAGGGAAGAGAAGGGTTGTTGCAGAGAAGTATTCAGAGTGTCACCATCTTCAAACTTAATATGCATGATTATGATTATTGCTGGATTAAGAAAAGGGAAAAGGATGTGAAATGGGGTGAGGTGGAGGGCCATCAAAAATAGCAATATAGATGGCCAAAGTCAAACACTTCACATGGTTTTAGGAAAATCAGGGCCCTTTGGGTGTCATAATAGTTTAGTCTGGGTAAACCTTATCAGAAGCAAATGGCAAGCATCTAGTTACCTCTTTCTTTCCACATAGCCTATATCCTAAGAATCATCAACTCTAAGAGTCATCAACTCTATTAGTGATACCTTGGCCCAACAGACCTTGTTTGTGTTTGTGTCTGTGTCATGTTTGACAGAACGCCCTTAAGCACTCCTTGGTTATTAGAACTTTGTAATTCTCATATCTTGCAATACACGCTCTCAATCATGGCAGACATCTTTGCTTCTATAACCTCATCCTTCAAGTTTCTATTTTTTTTAATATATAGATAAAAAATCTTTAAAATAAGTATAAAATTAAGCTTCTAAATGTTGATTACAACTTGGGTAAATTGGCAAACAGTCTTGAGTCTATTTTTAAATGTTGACAATAATTATTTAAGAATTCTCGGACTTATCGAGGAACATAGGTCTTCAATGGAGTCATATGTATCAAAGGTGGGGTCATTGGACAGTGATAGGCAAGGTTAACACCCATTTAATGGTACGCTTATTTATTAAATATATAATTTTTAGTAAATAGATTAGAACAAGATTATATTTTAGTAAAGTATATGTTAGATTATAGAAGTTTGAAAATTTACATCAATTTTTATATCAATTTTACATCCAACCAAACAACTTGTGCAAAATTAATTTCACTTCACTTCTCGTACAACCAAACAACTCAACATGGAAAATAATTTCTCTTCACTTCTCTTTTTATTTCCCTTACTACCAAACATAGCCTAAATTATTTGAAGGATCATTTTTGGTTTAACTAATAATCTTAGGAAAACCTAAGAAGATGCAAACGGCTTTGGCACTGGGAGCAACTCATGGAAAAATTTAGCCCAGAAGTGGTTTGCAACGACTGTGGTACATTTCATTTACAAAGTTAAGAATTCAGTTGCATTAGTGGGACCTCATGGAACCAGTGCTCTCCCCTACTCAGTATATTTGCAAATAAGATGCAAATGAATGAATTTTTTTTAAGAAAATTTCTATTTTCAGTTCAATTGCAAAATATTCAAAAAAAATTGCAGCATTCTTAACAAATTTGTTGACAAATAATTCGGCAAAATTAGATTTGGTAAAAATTAAAACTGTATCTGAATTAGTTCAAACATTTTCGAAAATGTGTCACAGAAAAACCAGAAAATGTATATGGTGGAGGGTGTTATCTATGTATCCACGGAGTACTATGTTACTCCAAGAAGACCGTGGCTAAGAAAAGAAAAAAAAATCAGAAAATATGTCGTGAATAATATAGGGGATGGAATTCGTACATAGACCGTGTATATGTACATGGTCAGGGTAGCAATCCTTCATTTATATGGGATAGATAATTTAGAAAATACAGTTTTTTATTCGACGATTGAAAGTACAACCGTCTATCTACATAACTGTATACAAAACCTTTTGTCAAATATATATTTATTAGAATAAAAATAATTTATACAACAAGTCTTTGGAGCTTGGCCACATTTGACCAAGGGAAGGAAAACAAATCTACATCCAAAGGTTTCGTTTGTTTCCATAAAACGGTGGAAAAGAAACATTTTGCTTGTAAAATAGCATTTTCCATTATTTATGTTTTAATGTAATGAGGAAAATTTTCATGTAAAAAATAATTTGTACTGAAAATTTGTCAATTCTGTGTTCTTCAAGTTCAGCATCTTGAACAACATCAAAGCCTGCAATGCTTATTCTTCCACCATTAACTGCAGCATCAATTTTTTTTTATGTTAATTAGAATTAAAAAAAAAAAAAACTTTTAATATCATTGATGCTCTACACTGGAGTTTTCATCATCAAGAAGTTTTGGAGGAAAGGAAGTGAGGGGGAATAGAACCAGTGCACAATCACACTGAGCGTTTCCAAAAGATGTAGGGGGATCAACTAACAGTCACATATGCTTGCAGCCAAACAAATCCTAATGACTAATCAGTTCCTATGTGAGGTTAAGTAATCTGGTCCCAGAACACTATTTTCATACATCACGGACTTTTTTTGGTAAAATATCTCACAGAATTAGCACGTACAGTTTGCATCGGGTTGCGCACCCAGTGAGTCTCCGCCAACCGATGGCTCACTGGGTGCTTCAGCCGCTGGAGAGGATCTGAGCACCACGATGATGTCTCTTGAACACTATCATGAGTTCTGGTTTTCATCAAAGCCAGGCCCATTTAGGCACATTCCGCTGGCTAACATAGTTACTTACCCTTTTCAACCGCCAGTGGCCAGCCCCTCGCGCTCACACCCGCTCTAACGCTCGCGCTCACGCCCGCTCTAACGCTCGTGCTCGCGCTCATGCTCACGTTCATGCATATGAGAGATCTAACTATTGGGAACTGACTGGACGATTGGAGACGATTTTTTCTATTAATGGAGGCTTAGGAGGAAAAAGATCGTCTCCAGTCCGTCCAACCGTCCAGTCGTGGACGGACGGACTGGATTTAAAGAACACGTCCCCCCATATATTGGTATGCGTGTCCTTTTAATCCAGTCCGTCCAGTCCATGACTGGACGACTGGACAGACTGGAGACGATCCAAGTCCGGCTTAGGAAGAGAGAGGGGACCATTAACCCAAAATAATGGATTCAAATCCTCTCATGTCCTTCATGCCAGACATGAGGAAATTCAATGGCTATCCTCCATTGTGCGAGTATACCAATACATCGGTATGTAACTACAACGACTGAATTTTCTCTTGCCGACACAAGGGACACAAGAGGACAAGGGACACAAGAGGACTAAAATCCCAAAACAATGGGAAGCTAAGTAGGCCTCAGCTTCAGTTGATAGGCCGTAGGTGTTGGAGCCTTAGATGATGATTGGGCCACATGGCTGGGCTATTGCATCCTACTTAATCAGCGGAAGAACATTTTCAACGTTAAGAGGCTTTGTGCCGGCTGCCGACCAATCGGTCAATCTCTTAGAACAAAACAGATTTAATAGCCTCTCAACTGCCAAAGTGCCAAAGTGCCAAAGTGCCAATTTCAACAACAACAAAAACTCTACCTGATTATCGCGCCAAAGTTCTTTCTTTGATAAAGTGAGGGAAATGGATCTGGAGTCAGTGAAGAGATTATTAGAGAAAGGGGGAGATGAGAGTGAGAATGCGGCGATCGATGGAGTGTCCAACAAAGCTAAATTCTTCGATCCTTTTATCTTGCAAGGGATTCAAGTCGATCTCATCGAACCAGGTCGAGTTGTCTGCTCCATGAAAGTCCCTCTTCGTCTTCTGGTAAGTCAACGCTCCCGTTTATCTAATTTGATCCTATCCCAGAAACGTAAAGCAGGAAAATTTAGTAAAGCAGACACAGAATTCCTTCTCTTTAATATTGATGTTGAGTTGGGTTTTCCTTTTTGTTGTTGGATTAAGAATTCTGGTAATTTCCTGCACGGTGGGGCGACGGCATCTCTGGTAGATATAGTTGGATCAGCAGCAATCTATACCGTTGGAGCTCCAACAACCGGTGTTTCCATTGAGATCAATGTCTCCTACTTGGATGCTGCGTTTATTAATGTGCGTATCAACTAATCTGCTCTTTCCATGAATTTAATCTTTATATCTAATTCGCATATTGGTCGTACTTTGATTTCTTCATGTTTGGTTATTTCTTCGATTGAGAATTTGAAGAATCCAGAAGTGATTGCTACTTTCTTTGTGTGTGTGTGTGTGTGTGTGTGTGTGTGTGTAAACCCGCTGCAGGGGCGAAATTTAATCATACACAATGGGGGAAAATAGGTATTTATTTACAATAGGGAGGAGCTCCTCCGGAGGAGGAGAATCCCAAAAAAAAACTCCCAGGAAACCATTTTGCTAGATGATGTGCACAAAGATTTCCAGACCTATGAACAAAGACAAAACTACAAAAGTGAAACCTGAAAGAAAGCGCACGGATCTCGTTGATATCGAATAAGAGTCTTGGCATCAGAGACTAGCTGAATCTCTCTAAAACCCAAATTTAGTGCCACTTGCATTCCCATTCAGAGTGCCAGGGCCTTGCCAGATAATACCAAAGTAGGATGCTGATTATCTGTAGCAATTCAAGTCAGGTTTGCATCCTACATGAGAGCAAAGGAAGCAACACCCGTGATTCTTGAGTTTGCTGAAAAATCGACATCAGAAAAAAAATCTTCACTCAGCTGAGGAGAAGTGCAAGTCGTCCCATATCTAGGACAAATGAGAATCTCTCACTTCACTAATCTAGGAAGAGGGAGACTGTTAAGTACTTCATCCACGGCGCTATTACAAAATGAAGCCATTTAGGAAAGGGGGCTGTGGTGGAATTAAAGATCCTAGCATGACGCCTCTTCCTACTTCCCAAGAGAGCATAGCAAAACTTGTTTCAATCAATATTGTCCAGTTATGAAGTTATAGAAGCCAAGGGTGGAGAAAATTAAAGATATTGTATCATTACCTATGGGAAAATGGATTGTTGCTGTTGTTGAATATCTGGTGAGAGTTTAGTGGAGGAGAGGTGTATTTAGTAAATAGTTAATTATCTTTTCAAGTTCCATGTTTTCCAAAGTTTGCTAAGATTCAATATCAGAAGACCTGGAGAAGTTATAATTCACCTTGTAGCTATGAGAAGGTTTGCAGATTAGGCCTTTTCTAATAAAATTGGTTCTGTAGGATGATATGGTATGTAGTTAGGTAGAGAAATACGTGACAATTGCCGTCTAAGTACGGGGTCTTGGTGGCATGAGAAAATAAGGTGCCAAATGAGAGTAAAGCAAACACACATAACACGTGTGGAAGAATTTACATGGTTTGGCTTGTAGCCTACATCCACGGGTGAAGACGGTGATAAGATTCTACAAACAAATAAAAAGGAAAATACAAGCGAACACTCTTGCACTAACCCAAAAGTTCAATACACCTAATTAACTCTCTCGCTCTCTCTAAATCTCTTTAACAAGAGATTAGAGGAGACTTTCTCTCTGTCTTGGTCTGTCTCTGAACTGTCTTGTAATCCTCTTTATATAATGGTGGCAGGGGTGAATAGTACTTCTGGGCTCCACATGTAGCACTTGATTCATTCATGCATCACTTCGTTTGCTTCTTTCCGGGTGCATGCCATATGCACCACTTTCTCATGGTTGGCTATCCCACCGCCTTTGAATTTCCGCATCACTATAAGAATTCTAAGCATGTCAACATAAGAAAGTGCATGAGTCTGTATTTAATATTGTGGCTGCCAATAACAACCGCATTACGAGAGGTTACCTTTCGATTTTCCAATTGCATATCTTCGTGAAGTCACTTTCTTGGACTGTAATTCAAGCCTTCAACTTTAATACAATAAATGCATTTGTATCTTCAATACATGTATTGAATTCTCCACCTTGGCTTAAATTCTTCCAAGCTTAAACAAAAAAAACAGTCTTCTCCAGCCATCTTTACTGTGACCCACCCTCTCAAGTGCTATTGAGTCCAAGCAATGCTTGAACTTGACTACTGGTATAGAACAACAAATACAAAAATGAACCATCTAAGAGCATTCTGTGATAAACACAACTGTCGCCTGTCGCCTGTTGTACACACTCCTAGAGTAAGGTGTTTGACCATGAATGTGCCAAACCACTTGTTCCATTGTCTAAGAGATTGCTTCAAGCTGTACAAGGATTTCTTCAATAGGAAAACATGATCTTCTTTTTCTTGAATAGTGAACCCCTCTGGTTGTTGCATATACATTTTCTTTTCTAGTTCTCCATGCAGAAAAATTGTAGTGAAGTCAGGCTGCTCAAGATATAAGTCAAACACAACAACTATGGCAAACAACACAATAATGGGACTACGCTTTACAACAAGTGAGAATGCTTCATTGAAGTGCACACCTTCCTTCTCGGTATATCCTTCTGCCACTAAGCGGGCTGCGTCCCCCTCTCTTTCGTCGGTTAAGTGCTGGATGGGGAATGATTCAGTCGGCTAAGTGGAAACAAGACCAGATATAATTTGATTGTTATGAGAAAATCCAAAATCTTTGGAGACAGAGTCAATCATTAGTTCCCGCGTGCCTTGAACCTTGCATCAAAAACCCTGGAGTTCCTTTTTCTTCTTGAAGACCATTTTGCAACCAACAATATTTTGACCCATGGTTGCACCAGTTCCCAATTATGATTTTTATTACGTTCTTAACAATGGTCAATGCAAAAGTGACCAAATTTGTGTACCTCTGAGGTGGTTTGATTTGTCTCTTCCATCTGCTAATGGCAAAGCTGTATTGTTGTTCTTCTTCTGCACCTCCTGGACGGGCTATGGATCATCTGGGGTTTCAACTTCCTATTCCAATATCTCTGCTGATAAGTAACACAGGTGACTTTGGGTCAGAGCATCACAATCTATGTCCTTCGCACCTGTGGCATAACCTAGGAATATGCATTTTCTTGCCCTCGGCTCAAGTTTACCATCATTAACGTGAGCGTATGCAAAACAACCAAATACTCTTAAAACAGAGTAATCGACAGGAGTACCAAACCATATTCTTCTGGAGCCTCAATAGCAGTCGGTTGAGATCCATTCACCAAATAACAAGCCGTGTTAAATGCTTCAGCTCAAAAGTCATTGGAGAGACCAGCATTTGAGAGCATGTAAGGTGCTCTTACCAATAGAGTTCTATTCATCCATTCTGCAACTCTATTCTGTTGTGGTGCTTTTACAATAGTGTGGTGTCTCACTATGCCTTCATTCTTACAGCACTGGTTGAATTGATTTTCTCAAAATTCCATGCCATTGTCAATCTTTATACGTTTGATTTTCTTACCAGTTTGCTACTTGCTCAACGCCTTCCATGGCTTGACCTGACAAAGACATAATTTTGTGCTTTAAGAAAAAAACAAAGACCTTTTTCGAGAAGTCATCGAGAAAGGTCAAACAATATGGAAAACCATCATTTGATGGAACAAGAGCAGGAACCCAAAGGTCAGAGTAGATGTAATCCACTGTACACTTGGTCCTGTACACTGCCACGCTGAACTTAACACTGCTTGGCGAAGATGCACTGCTCATAGATATCCAGTGTTTGGATATTTTGCCCACACAACAAACTTCATTTTCTTAGAATCACCATGCCCCACTTACTCATATGCCCAAGCAAGATATGCCATAGCCGAGTATTAGCTCTCTCTGAGTCTTCTAACTTAGAAACTGATGCAACACCTGATATAGTGGAACCTCGAATGTGATAGAGGCTATTGATCAGTTGCCCTTTTATCACAACTAGAGCACACTTGCCGTTGAGAACTCCACTTACAAATAATCCTTGTAGCCTTTGGAATCAAGAGTCTCCAAATATATGAGCTTCTTCTTCCATTTTGGAAGATGTCAAACTTTTGTTAGGGTTTTCATGCATCTTGACATAGTTGTCAAAGCATCAAGGCGACTCAAGGCATTGGAGGGGTGTCTGGGCACCTAGGTGTACTGAAAGCATACCTGAGGCGTTCCCAAGACGTTGTATGGATGCATCTTCCATTAGAGGATTTATACAAAAGGGAGGGGGTTAGATCATCAATTTTTATTGTTTTTAATACATATGCGTGATTCCATGGACTATGGTGTATAATGTATATATGTACTTTATACATCCAACAAAAATGATACAAATGGCATCAATTACAAAAATAAATAAATAAATAAAACAATATGTGATACAATAAAACAACCAACCGCCCAGAAGTTGAAAGACCGCTTGGACACATAGGCACTCCTTGACAACTATGCATCTTGATTCGAATTGTTCCCATACTTATAATTTTGCAGGCCATATGATTTCCCATCAAGATAGTACCACCATCAATTGACTCATAGTTGGTAAACCAATCAATTTTTGGACATATTTGAAAGGAATTAGCCGAATCAAGAATCTATTCATTTCCCAGATGGCTGGTGGTCACGGATATGACATTCTCCACATCATCAAACTTTTTCTCTACGACAATGGCTTTAGCACTGGTAGAGGCTCTATTTTTCTTTTACCCTCTAGCTTTTCGCTCCGGACAGTCTTTCCTCATGTGCCATTCCTTATGAGTTTTGATAGTGGTAACACATTAACACTTGATTTTATTGGATTGGGATTTTGGGCTACCCTTGCTACTTGAGCCTCTTCCTTTACCTTGACCCAAGGTTTAAAGTATTGTATCATATTGGTCTTTATCGGCCGATACTTTTCGTTTTTCGGTATCGATTGGCACTGGTATGGTACAGTTTTTCCAAAAAAAAAAAAAAAATAGTATCCTTTTTTTGTTGGTTAATACGAACCAATACGTTTGATACTCCTGATACAAGCACGGTACGCGTGAAAAAAAAAAACACACTTGATACAGTACAGAGACGGAAAAAGAAGAGGAGAAGGTTACCAAGAGATGAAAATGGCAACCTAAGATTAAGCAGAAACAGATGCCACTGCCTCTGCCACCGGAAGAGCAACAGTAGAGGCTGCCCTTGCCGCACTAGAGCACCAGAAGCACCAGAGGCCACAACCACCGAAGAGAAGAAGAAAAAGAAATAAAGAAGGGAGGAAAAAAAATAAAAAACAGGACCGGAAGATGAAGAATAGCAGCATTAGTGGCCACCACTACTGCCGTCACCATTAGAGAAGGAGAAGAAGAGCAGTAGCAGCCACAGCCATCACCACTTGGATAAGAAGAAGAAGAAGAAAGACTTAAAGACTTACTAGGCTCGCCACACCTCTCGCCAGTCTCCTTCTTCCAATTGATTTTCCACAAATCGAATCCTGATTTCTTAAAGAAGAAAGGGTATGTGGGGTTTCCACGACTTAAGCCCCTTTTTCTCTTTTTTTTTATTTTTATTTTTAACATGTGATATATACCACAAGTTTCTACACAAACAAATAAAATAGGGAAAAGTTTTTTTGGCCAGCCCCTCAGGTAAGGAGACCTATGATCTGGAGCATGCCACCCTCAAAAAGGTATAAAGCCCCTCACTTCCTGTATTTGAAGTTTCCATAATACCCCTCCCCCTCATCGAACCACCCACAAAATTCTCTTTTTGAAAACTGCTCCCCCAGAGACCTTTTCCCTATAAAAGTATTAGAAATAGAATCAAATTATATAACACAAACCAATAAAAGAGCTAGGAAAAGAGTCATATTCATTTAACTAAAAAGAAAAACATTGCAAACAGTAATTCTTACTGCCAATGATCCTATGATCAGATGTCCTATGGATGTGTATTGGGTCCAACCACCTAACGTCCTATGAGTGAATGATAAATTTGTTATTTATTGTGTTTTTATGCTTCAAATTTGTATTTTGCATGTTACCTAAACATTTGCATGCATATCTTGCCCGTATCTTAGCGTATCTTGCATATTTATGATACAATACGATGTCTAAAATCGCTCAACCGATACAATACCCAATACCGATACTTAAAACCTTCCTTAATCCCTCACAACTAGGCCCTCTGCTTGATTTTCTACTCCATTTTCCGATACTTCCTTTTCTCAACTCCTGAGAGTTCAATGAGACTTTGATCTTCTCTATATAAATTGTATCTGTTCCAAAGAATATGAGTATCAACAAAATGCTTGTATTTGGGAGGTATAGAACACAACTCTATCAAAAATTTTCTAATCCCATGATGATTTTATTAAACTCATGAAGGTTCTTCTTTGTGGATGTACCTTCTTTCACTTGTAGGGTGTACATCCGTTGCTTTAAGTACAGCCGGTTGGTGAGGGATTTGATTTTGTTCCATAAGTTGGCCAATGTCTCTTCATTTGTAACTTCTCGCAACACCTCGTCCAGGCTCAATTGTATCACACAATGAGCCTCTGCTTGTAAATCTTCCTTGTCAATGTTTGACATACTTTCAAGTAACATAAATTTAGCCTTGAGTGCTCTCAACAACCCTTATGTAAAAGAGCTTTCATTTTGATACACTGTAGCCTATTTCACCCGTTAATTTCCCTTTCTCATACTTAGCAATAGAGATATTTGCTGCCATCGAGACAAGAATCCGTAATTAGTCAGCTTTGATACCATTTTGTACAGAAGTACGCGGAAATTACCATATAAGTATGGTTCTTGGCAGCATGAGAGAAAATGATGTGAAAATAAGAGTAAAGTAAACACACAAAAGACACAAGAAAGAATTTACGTGGTTCGGATTTTAGCATACTCCCACAAGTGAGAATGGAGAGAAGATTCTACTGAAATCTAGGAGGAGAGGTAAAAGGAGAAAACAAGAGAACACTCACGCACTAGTCCAAAAGCCCAATACAACCTATGAACTCTCCCTCTCTCTAACTCTGCTTACAACAGGAGGTTCTCTCTATCTTGGTCTGTCTCTGAATAGTCCTGTTCTCACCTTTATATGGAGGTGTCAGGGGTGAATAGTGACCGTAAACAGTAACCATTGTAACGGAACCAAAACAAGAGATACCAGTAACCATAGAGACCAGAGAACGAATGAGAGAATGAAGAGAGGAAATCAGGACTGCCTAAGTCGCAGAGTCGAGCTTGGCAGTCTCCCTCACCTACCATCCATTATATAATGATAAAAGAGAGATTACATCTAAGCATTAAAGTCTAAGTAAACTGGGTAACACAGACCACCCAGTAGAACTATAGAACTAGAAAGAAAATAAAACACTTAACTTGCATAGAACTCTAATAAAGGTATTACTTAAGAATAATGGAAACTAAATAAAGCAAGGAAATTAAGATTGACATCAGGGTAATGTCGATCTTGATAGCAAGTAAAGTTGCCATCTCTCTAACAATCTCTGTTGCTAGCGCTAGCAACTATGAATAGTGCTCCTGTGAGTCCCACTTGATTTATTCACGCACCACTTTGTTTATTTCTTTCTCCATGCATGCCGTTTGCAACACTTTGTCACAATTGGCGATCCTCTTTTCTTTGCAGCCGTCTTGACTTTGGTGACTTTGCATCCCATTTTGGTGCCACAGTTACACCCTCCTTGACTTACCACTTCACTGAACGAATTTAAAGCATGCCGATATAAGAAAGCATAGTTTTCAAGGCCCCAAGGAGAACCAAGGTGTTGGAGGCTTGGCGGACGCCCAAGGCGGCCTATTTTCCAAGGCTCCACCAAGGCGCCTGAACACCTTGACAACTATGTAAAAAGTGCATGAGTCTGTATTTAATACTACAGCTGCTGATAACAGCCACATTACGAGAAGCTTCTTTTTTCAAATTCCATGACTTTGTGAAGCCACTTTCTTGGACTGTAATTTAAGACACCAGCTTAAATGCATTGAATGTATTTGTATCTTCAATGCATTTATTACAATTTTGAGAGAAGCTTGGCTCCATAGCCTAGACTCTAAGATTGTTGGTTTGTTTTCTGATGAGTAACCATAAATACTCATAAAGGATGGGAACAAACTTTTGTATGCTACAAGTCAATGAATACCCATAAAGGATGGGGCCGAAGTTTTGTATGCAATAAGTCAAGGATATGGAGCCAAGCTTCTCTCAGTGAGTGGCACAAGTAAAATTGTAATTAATGCATCCAATGTATTTAAGTTGATGTCTTGAATTGTAGTCCAAGAACGTGTCTTCACAAAGCCACGGAATTGGAGAGTAAAAAACTAACATCTCATAATGTGGCTGTTGTTGGCAGCCAGAGTATTAAATATGGACTCATGTACTTTCTTATGTTGACATGCTTTAAAGTCATGCAGCAATGCAGAAAGTCATGGACGGTGCAGTTGCTGAGCCAAAAGAGATGTGGGCAGTGCCTACCGCTAGACAAGTCCAGCAGCTTCAACACTGAAACTTAACACTTACCAAATCCTTGACTTATCGCATACAAAAGTTTGTCCCCATCCTTTATAGGTATTCATTGACTTATCACATACAAAAGTTTGTCCCCATCCTTTATGAGTATTCATGGTTACTCCTCAGAAAACAAACCAACAATCTTAAGAGTCCAAGCTACGGAGCCTAGCTTCTCTCAGATTTATGAATGTTCTCTGTTAAAATCGGAGTTAACAACCTTCTGAATACTCTGGCTTACCTAGAAATGGTCTTCCTACTGCTTATATCTGTGCAATAAAATAAAAATACCTGTATTTTGGCTGGTCCTGTTATGGTCATTGAAAAGTAGCATTTTTTCTACCCAAAACAGGTTCTTGTCTTGGTGTTTGATTGTGTGTTCGTGGGGAGTATGAAATTAAAGATTGGAATAAAGGAAGGTTAACAAATATTTATCAGAAAAAGGGGGGAAAATGGGAGATAAAAACATCAGGCCTGCTTTGCTCTTTTCTTTTTTTTTTCCTTCTCTATTCTTTTGGGTATTTCCGAACAACAGCCTAACTGTAAGCAGGACAAAGATACACAGCTGACTTGACCCAACTCACAAAGGATTCCTGTAAACCACTTCATTTTTGCAGAGAAAGTTAACAGATTTGTACCTCTAATGATGGCAAGGCACCTGTTCCTTACATTTACAGCTTTTATTTTCATTTATTATCAATAATATCTCCAATGTTTTATGTTAATTACTAATGAGAGTCTTGGCTTACTGAAATTTGGTAGAGAAAGGCACTTGCGTCCTTGATTCTAAATGTGAAACTGGCCTCTTCACTCACCAACTCAAACCCAATTTCTTCCTACATTATCTTTCTCTCAAGCCTTTAAGTTCTTCTCTTTCATGATGCCTCATGCATTTTCAGTATACCTTACAAGTTCCCACATGCTCAGTGTTGCAAAGATCGACAGATAATACTTTTCATAAGCTAGGCTTTAAAAAATTCAGGAACTTAGAGAAATGGATTCTAGAAGTTTAGTTCAATATTTTCTTTGTTATGAGAAGAACAATAAACAAAATACAAGCATTTTCCCAAGATTCTTTGTCAGACAGGCTGAAATCTGATTGCATTTTCCAAAAGTATAGTGCAAGTGTATAACAATAAAAAAAAATAATCATGAGGAGAATTAAGGTTTCTCTTTCTGGATGCTGAAAGTATGACTGTTAACTCAATAAAGTGTCTGTTGGTAAGAGTAGTGTTTTTAAAATCACCCCATGAGTTTCCTTGCTGCTATTCTTATTCTTCAAATGTATTGGCAACTAGATAGGTGTCTAATGTTTCTCCATGTAATTTACATTCTGGTTAATCAGTTTGCCTACTGATTTCCTTAATCGCTCTCCCTGATAAATGTTTGACAGTCTGGCGAATGCATTAATGCCAATTTATGTCCTTACTATTTGTCTTATTTTTTTATCTTTAGAATGTTTTTTTTCTTTTTTTCTTCCTCTTCTTTTTTTTTTTTTTTTCCCTTTCTTCAATTGGATTATGATTCATACAGATCTTGCATTACTTGATCAGTACTGTATTTCTCTTCTGGGTGTTGTTTATCAATTGATGGCCTTTTGTTCTGCTGGTTAAGGTGGTTGAGTTTTATAGAAGTTTGCTAAATGTATATTAGAAGTTTGTTTTCTATGGATCTGGATTCGATGAATTGGACTGCTTGACTTCCCAAATTTGAGTTTCCAATTGTAATAGAGGGCTTATCTGATTCTGATCTTTGTAATGGTTGCTGATTCAGGAAGAAATTGAAATTGAGGGGAAAGTGTTACGTGTTGGAAAGGCAATTGGAGTTGTTACTGTTGAATTGAGGAAGAAAAAAACTGGAAGGATAATTGCCCAGGGACGTCACACTAAGTATCTTGCTGTTTCTAGTAAACTATAAGGATCCCATTACCTTTTCTCTTACATGTTCAAAAGCATCATGTTTGAGCCAACAAATAATATATGTCATAATCTTGTGCAACTGTATGTAAATCATGCTCTGATGTGAGAAGTGCCTATGACATTGTGATCAGGATTAGATCCCTCATAAACCAGTTTGGACTTAATTTACATCTTCAGTCTGTAAGCAGGAGTAAAGCTAAAGTAGCATAATAAATGACTTCTATTGTTGCATTCCTTGTGGCTTAGCTTCTCATGTAAGCCCTCATAATAAGAACTATGAGGTACCATTTAATTGTAGCACAAGCTCTCATCATAAGAGCTAAGAGGCACCATTCTCAGCTTGAAGTCCCTTTAGCTTAACAAGTCAACTTGTGGCATGTTGTGGTGATCCATGTTGGGTTCTTGAGGCTCTGAATTTCAGTACTAGAAATACCATCGAAGACCTGCCCCTCCCACCCTTTGCCCCCAAAATGAAAACTGTAAAATTAGAGTGCAAAACCTCTTTTTTGCCACTTTATACACACTTGCGTTTTTGGGTTTCCATTTTGATAAAATTATGAAAAAATATTTCATATTTTTCTATTGAATGCTTTTTGGAGGATATTTTCAAAAGCTTAATTATGGTGCAGGATTTGTGTAGCCAATTATCCAATATTGGGATATAAAGCTTATTTGAGTTGCTTCTACTTCACCAAAAAAAAAAAGTTGCATCTAGATATAATAGCAGTGCAGCAATTCCAATTTGGAGAGGGCCATTAAATGGCGATTTTATTTTCATTTTCATATTAGGGAAAAAAAGGGTCATGCTGCCTATCCCTAGACACAAGAAGGACAAAATGACTGTTCCCTCCGTGAAATAAAAAAAATCTCACCCATGTTGGATGCTATGCGTGTGTGTTGTGCAGGGGTCACACAGGCTGGTAGCGATCCCTCCCCTTCATATTTATATAGGCTTCTAACATTAAACGACTAAACAAATACTAAACAAATACTAAACGCTTACTCCTTAAGCATTTAAACCCTTTTCTCTTTGGGAGAGGGAGGTTGATTACTTGCACTCAGCATGCTAGTTATGGTTTTTAAACTTAGAATCAGGTACGTGATTGTTCTCCATTGATTTTGAATTAAATTGTGTCGAAATTTGTTGGCTCGTCTTGAATTAACCTTACTTCGTAGGGCTTAGTATGCATAGAATTGGATTTTTATGGAATAAAACCTTAGTCAATACCAAGTAGAAGCGCCAATGTCAGTTGATCAAACCATGATCTCTACAATAACGTCAAGGAGGTTTACCAAAATCTAGGTATTACCCTAATTTCGAAGGAAATTATTCGAACCTCTCCTTATTGCAAATATACCCTGATATCAGTAACCTGATTTCTAGGCAAAAGAAACGTGTTTCTTTTATTAATGTATTGCAATTTTTATTCCCCTATTACCAAAAAAAGAAATTTTTATTCCCCAGTCAAGAAAAGAAACAGAAAACAGAAATGCTTTTGTAATGTTGTTCCCTAGAAGTACAGAAATATTATGGAATTGCCATTCTTGTGTGAATTATTCAGTTAAAGAGGGAATCTATTTATGATTGACTTAACACTGAAATGGGGAAATACAGATCAGAAATTGAAGCATAAAGAAAAAAAAAAAATACAAAGATGAAGAGACAGACCAAAGAAAAGTTCGGAGAAGAAATGACAAGAAGAAAAGGAAAACTTGGATGAGGGTCAGAAGACAATGGTGGGGGGATAAGGAGAAGAAGAATAACAATCCTGGAGATAAAGAAGGATCCAAATTAAAACAATAAAAAAAAATAGAAAAGATGGATATTGTCAAGTTGCAGATATCTCCAAACTAACTAAAGAGGCAGAACCACGTCTAGGAGCTCAATGACAGCAGAAAAAATAAAATAAAATAGAATCAGAGTACCCTAGAACTCTATTCGTAGAAACCATAGAGAGCCTTACCCTAACGCTTCAAAGCATAAACCACGTCCATGTCAATAACCGTCTTGCGATGAGCGCGCTCTATGAAGGTGACAGCATCACCAATGACATTCTCCAAAAAGATCTTCAGAAATTTCTCATAGGCTTTACACCACGATGCTTGGCAAGTGGAATCGAAGAGAGAACGGGAGAGAGAGGGGAAGATAGAGAGATCAGATGCAGATCTCTTTTTTTTTTTTGTTCCTAGGAAGTAGGAACAAAAGAACATAAAAATTTAAGAATAAAAATGTTATCATGTAGGCCTAATTTTAATGTCCTATGGCCTTCTAGCCCCCTTCAATAGCCTCTTCAATCTCATGGACTAACAATGAAATTGGAAGTAGTGGCTGCTGTAATTGTAATTAAATTATGGGATAATGTGGTTGTCTCTTTTTCTTTGAAATCCAAATTCTCTTTCTTTTTCTTCCAAAGGATTGGGGCCATCGGTTTTTCTTTCTTTTTTTTTTTCCGTTTTCTCCCTTAACATATAATATTCTAGTATACCCGTTAGTGTGTAGATCCTTCTACCGTAAATTATTTGTCAAATTCGTCTTCCAATCCTTTCCCCGTCTTTCTAAACAACAGTCATGATTAGTTTGGGTTTGTATGATTTTTGCTCCCCTAACTTTTCTATTCATAAATAATCTAAGCATAAAAAATTATATCATGATTCTAAATATCTTCTTAAATTTTTAGTACAAGACCTCAAATTCTATCTGTTGATGTTCTCATCTTGTACAGTAATACTCTTTTATCACGAAGATTGGCTTCCAAGTCCAATATTTTGAAGCTGGGAACACCTTTTTCATTTTCTAACTTTGACTTACCACAAAAAAAATAAGTAGTACCACTGAGATAAACAGAGATGCAAACTAGGGTAGTCAATAGAAAAGCTAAATATACACACGTTGTGTTTGAGAAATTCAAGATAAACTTGAAACCCTATATTTACAAGATTAAATAATGGTGTTAATCGATGTAGTATTGGTTTAATGGTGCAGTTCGGTTTTTCGATTTTTAAATGGTTTCGTTGCCACGAGGAAGAAGAAGAAAGTTAGAAACAAAGTAGAAGGAAAATCAAGGAAATCATTAAAATAATTTTAATCATGTATGAAAATAGACTTACAATTTAGAAGTATGTTATGTGGAAAGCATTAAAATATAATTTATTTATACAATTATAGACATTTAGCACTAAGGGATTAAAGTAAAGATTTAGTTGGTTTTAACCATTCCAAATAGTCGATTTAAACGGTTTAATTTTTCAAACCAAAATCGAATTGTTTAACTAAACGGTTTTATTTTTGAAACCAAAATCAAACCATTTAATAATCGGTTTCATGGTTTTGGTTTAAATGGTATGGTTCAATTTTGGTATACGATTTAGTTTCATTTTTGACATTCTTAAGATTAAGAAACTTAAATATCCCCATCCAGTCCTCCTCTCCAATCCGAGAGAAAAAAGAAAAAAAAAAAGATAGTAAAATATATATTAAAGATATAAACAGGATGTAAAAAGATACCAAGAATTACAACGGAATTTAAATATTATTAGCATGTCTTTCAACTTTGGCATTGCCATAAAACCATGTCATTAATGTGTAGCATCTACTTTTGCTAATGAATCCTCCACCACTATATGTATTTCCGTGTTGCATAACAATGTGATATCGCCAATGGATAGAAGCAAGATAGGATTTATAGTATAACTGAATATCATCCATATGGAAATGACATATTTAACAGTTATCCAATGAAACGATGTGAGCTGGAAAGCGGCAAGGAGGCCACTAAAGAAGAGGAAATCCCGAAGCTAGGACAGTGGTTGGGGCAGGTAGAGTAAGGGGCAAGAGATAGATTAGATTCAACATTCAACCCTAACCAAGCAACTCCATGAGCCTGGAAAACGGATTGAGATTACTAATGATGGATGGAGGTTGAGGCCCTGAAAGGGTTCGGTGCCTCGCCCTTCTCTCCTTCACCGGAAACTGCAAGTGATGGGAATCTATCGATAAAGAAGAGGCATAGGAATCGCCTCGATGAACAATAATCTTCTATTTTTATTACAGAATGTAATACCATAAAGAACCATGTTACTCCACTTTACCATTTGTACAATTTCAGTCCTTTTTAACTCTGTTTTCTACCCTTTACCCAAAAAAAAAACTCTGAAACTCTGTTTTCTACTTGAGTTTACTAGTAGGTGGTTTGGAGTTTGAGTCTCAGTACAATGAGTACAACTAGGGATTTTTAGTTAAAAAGGACATTTCTTTATTTCAATTTTTTTCCCTCTTTATTTCAAATTTTTGTATCAACATTTTCTATTTTGATTTGGGTATTCATTAAAATATTGAACTAAACGAAGAATTTAAATAAAATTTGGGATGGGTTCGAACCCTCTTGCTATGGTCGGTTTTTTTTTTTTTTTAAATTTATTTATTTATTTTTTATTTTTAATGTAATACATTAATGACATGGTTTTATGGAGTTTGTAGAGTGTTTCTGTTCTGCTTTGGTTTGATGTGCAAACCCTAGAGCTTCAGGCAAAGAATTGGTCCAGTGTTTCTGCAATCTCTCTTCTACTAGTGTTCGACTTTCTTTTTATTATCTCTTCATTTCACTCGATTTTCTTAGATATCCGAATTGGTTTGGGCATTCCAATCCTTCCGGAGATTTCTGTCTCTCATTCTATGATAAAAATCTCATTTTCTGAACTGCTTTCTGGTTTAATTCGAGGTTCTGTTAGCCAAGGGAGCTGAATGCTGACACAGCCTCGACCCCAGGTTCACGGTATTGAACCTCGCTTCTCAATCGAGCATTCATAAGCAAGGCGCAAGGGTTTCAGGGGGGGAACTGGAAGTGGGTTTGATGGGTTCCAAGGAAAGTTGCAGAAATGAGCTCCGAATTGCAGTTCGTCAACTAAGTGAGCGATGTTTATACTCTGCGTCCAAATGGTACCTGGAAAACCTAAAATTCGAAAACCATGTTCTTGTTTTCTTCAATTGCTCTTCTCATTCTTGTTCCCATCTATTTTTTGCAGGGCGGCAGAACAACTAGTTGGAATCGAGCAAGACCCAGCAAAGTCAACACCTTCTCATACAAGATTTCAGCGTGGCAGTTCCAGCATTCGCCGGAGATACCGTACAACTGAGATCTCTTCAACACCTATTGCAGGTGTTTCATATGTGACTACTCCAGTTCCTGAGGAGGATGACATTGTTGATAGTGACTGTTACCTTCTTGCCAAGTCATACTTTGATTGTCGCGAGCACCGAAGGGCTGCTCATGCACTTAGAGATCAGACGGGGAAGAAAGCCATGTTTTTGCGCTGCTATGCCCTTTATCTGGTTTGATTTGGTCTTATCCTCTTATCCTCTGTTGCTTGCTTATAATAAAATGGGTTATTCTTTATTTCCTTTTTATCCTTTTCTTTTCTGTTAGATTTATCTGGGGATTGATTGACAAAAACAGGAAAGTTTATCTCTAGTTTTCCAGATTGCAACATGAGTCGCCTTGGGGGAGATGAACATTTTGAGTTTATTGGTTGATGTGTTTCTGTAGCTACCTACCATGGTCATTGAATGTAAAAAATTGCTAGCCCTAAATGATCACAGGACTAGTTCATTTTTAGAGATGTTACATTATTGACGTACTTGGGTGGAAAGTTATGGCAAAATAACAGAGATTGGAGTTTCAAAATCTGCTTATCCAGAATGTGCCTGAATATAATTTTTTTACTTTGCTTTGATCACACATGATGCTGTAATAAGGTATATTCTTGAGAGTTTTGAATGTCAAAGACCCATCTCTTTGGTACCCTAGTAAGTTGAGTATAGGAGATTTTATCATAAAGTCAACATAATCCATCATTGATGTAGAAATTCCATGGTTACTTAAAATGAAGTAATGGGTTTCACAAAACACGGACTACTTTAGAAACTGCAGAATGGTGGTCAATTTACCAGCTAAATCTTCAGATTAGGTTCAGTCTGATCTAGTGTTAAGCAGGAGCAATAATTTTTGCAGTGAATTTTATTCTTTATTTTTTATTTTTTTTACATTGGACACTAAAAAGCCAGAACTTAAATACTTATCTCATTTGGGATACTAGTCGTAGATTGTTGCTGTAGTATGTAATTTTTCCTGTCCTTCACTCGAGGCAATTTTCGACTTTAGTTAATTGTCTTGTAAATTATGTTATAGTAGAAGAGATTACGAGTCTATCTTCTTACCTTGTAATTGCTTCTAAAAGTTTACCAAACTATACCTTATGCTTTGAAATAGTCTAGAAAGAATCCATAGGATTACTGGTTACTAGGTACCATTTGCCCATATCTGGTTCACTGCCAGTGTGGGAGTGATGGGGATGGCTGGTTCTTCTGAATGTGGGTACACCCAAACCTCAGGTCAAACACATGGAAGACTGAAGTCTTGTAGTTATGGTTGAGCAATAACTTGGATCCTGGTTGTGGTTGTCCATAATAAGTTGGATGCATTAGCCATATTACAGAATTAAAATAGGATATGTCTCTATTTATAATCTAGGATGACTCCTGTTCAAAACTTGAGTATCAATAACCTTATCAACATATTTTTTCTTTTCATTCAGCAACAGAATTATTTGCGAAGAGTAGAGGGAGCAACAGAATTATTTGCGAAGAGTAGAGGGAATATCGTTTGACTTGTCTGAACCACAGTCCCCCCCCAAAAAAAAAAAAAAATCGTATTGGAAAGAATGCTTGAATGGAAATTGAGCATCTGAACCCTCTCAAGCATGACATGTTATTAACCCTGTACAAGCCGAATCAGTGCGTTTAATGGTAGCATACAATCTCATTATTCCTGGTTCATGCTATAATATCTTACAGATTCTGGATCAGATTATTTATCAAGTTTTCTTGTCTTCATTATCCTGTTAGATGTGTTTTCTCTTCACATTGTAGTCCTCTCTAACCCTGAAATTTACTAGAAAGAAAGTACATAATACCTTAGTTTCTTATTAGAAGTTCCATGAGTTTTATTCCTTTTGATTGTTTCATGCAGGCTGGTGAAAAACGGAAAGAGGAAGAAATGATAGAACTTGAGGGACCTTTAGGTAAGAGTGATGCTGTGAACCGTGAACTGGCTTCTGTTGAGAGGGGAGTTGTCAACGATCGGAAAAGTGGCACCATTGATCCCTTTGGCCTCTACTTGTATGGACTTGTTCTTAAAGAGAAAGGCCATGAGGATCTTGCACGGACAGTCCTTTTGGAGTCCGTGAACAGCTACCCTTGGAACTGGAGTGCTTGGACAGAGCTGCAGTCACTGTGCACCACCGTTGACATCTTAAACAGTCTCAATCTCAAAAACCATTGGATGAAGGACTTCTTTCTTGCCAGTGCATACCAAGAACTCAGGATGCATGGGGAATCCTTATTGAAGTACGAATATCTTCAGGGAATTTTCTGTTTTAGTAACTACTTACAGGCACAGGTTGCAAAAAGTCCAGTACAGTTTAAGGAATTTGACCCAAGTAGAAGTGATCTTTGAAGAACTCCTCAGAAATGATCCTTATCGAGTGGAGGACATGGATATGTACTCGAATGTGCTCTATGCAAAAGAATGTTTCTCCGCCCTGAGTTACCTTGCACATAAGGTATTCATGACTGATAAATACCGGCCAGAGTCTTGTTGTATCATTGGTAATTATTACAGTTTGAGGGGCAGCATGAGAAGTCTGTCATGTATTTTAGGAGGGCGCTTAAACTGAACAGGAATTATCTATCAGCATGGACACTGATGGGCCATGAATATGTTGAGATGAAAAATACGCCAGCTGCCATTGATGCCTATCGACGTGCTGTAGATATAAATCCTTGCGATTACCGGGCGTGGTATGGGTTGGGACAAGCATATGAGATGATGAGTATGCCCTATTATGCACTCTATTACTTCCGAAAATCAGTGTATTTACAGCCAAATGATTCTCGGTTGTGGATTGCCATGGCTCAGTGTTATGAAACTGAGCAGCTTCACATGCTTGAGGATGCTATCAAGTGTTACAAAAGAGCAGCGAATTGTAATGATAGGGAGGCAATTGCATTGCACCAACTGGCAAAGTTGCATAATGAACTCGGGCATTCAGAAGAGGCTGCGTTTTACTATAAGAAAGATCTGGAGAGGATGGAAGCTGAGGAGAGGGAAGGCCCAAATTTGGTAGAAGCTCTTCTTTTTCTTGCTGCATATTGCAAAGACCAAAAGAGATTTGAAGAAGCAGAAGTTTACTGCACTAGGCTCCTGGATTACACTGGCCCAGTGAGTTCTCTCTCTCTCTCTCTCTCTCTCTCTCTCTCTGTGATACTTTTTGGGAGGATGCTTAGACCATTCAACGATCTTGAGATATCTAATTTTATCATGTTTTACATTAACACTCTTTCCATGTCCGTGATTACAGGAGAAAGAAACAGCCAAGAGCCTTCTACGGGGAATGAGAATAGCAGACTCTGGTTTGCCTCTGATGGATGTTGAGCATTTTCCTTCGTGATGTTTTCATTTTTGGGTGGTTTACATCAAATATCTGAAAGATTAGAAATTGTGATAAAATATGGTACAAATCACGTCATAGCTTTGAATGGATTCTGAAGAACATGATGTCTGAAAAAGGTTAATTATTGTGAAGAAATTGAAGTGTAAGGAGCAGGGTGATCAGCTACCAGCAATTATTTATGATAGGTAACTTGCTGCTAACTTTTTCTTCTTTGCCATATATTTTTTGTACTTGTATTTGTACATACATCAGGCTGCCCCCCTTCCATTTTTCTACGTGGACAAGTGAGGTGGTTATTTACTACTGTTGGATAGGGGAGGACATGGTCTGGATTAGCAGCATCTTGAGTTTCAAAGCCTAATTTAATCAGATACCCTGTTTATTAGTGTGCATCCTCATGTGTATTGGCCTCCGACCACTATTGTGCACTCTCTTAGTTTTGATTTTTCAGAACTCTTAAATTGTGATTGGGGGAGGATTCACCACAATGCCACTGTGGAGGAGAATATCCTACAATAGACAAATAAGTATGTTGGAATTGTTATTTTCAATGGGGCCCACAAGGTCTGGGAGAAAAACTGTCAAAAGGGAGAGAGTCTAGAGTTATGTGATTTTTTGAGAAAAGAATTCCAAACAGTTTTTTCCTTGTCACTTGGCAAATACCATTTGGGTTGAAATTAGATACGTGAGCAGTGGACTTTGGGATTTATTTGTTCATATAATTTGAGTCCCAACTGATTTGTCACATGATTGAATTTTGGGCAGCACAAGAAGCCATTCCTAGGTGGGCTGCCCAGGAAATCAGAGTGTGTGTTTTTATTTTTTCGATAATAAAAAGCATTTTAGGTACAAATGTATTATGTGGACAGGGCTCATGTCCTTTTTTATCCTCTAGGTTTAGTATGCGAAATTAGACTTTTTTTTTTTTTTTTGGGGGTAAAAAGTAGACTCTTAAGAAGTATTTTTTATGGTTAGTGCCTTAACAGGGCTGATAAATAAGTGCGGTGGGTTTGATCCCCCTTTCTTGTGTCAATACTCTCTGGTTTTATTTTTGGCTGGATCCTTCTGTATGAAGACCCTTCCTAAGGATGTTAAACGGATGTGTTCTGATAACTGGTTTGTTTCTGTATTGATTTTATTATTTTTTGGTTTGGTTTTTTTATAAATGGTTCTGGTTTAATGATTCTTGCTGGATTTGTTTTTAGTTTTTATAATCGGTGAAATGTTATCAGTGAGAATAATCGGTTTGGTAGCAGTTCCTTTTCTGGTAAATGGTTCGAGTTACCAGTACCGGGTCTGGTCACAATTGGCACCAAACATGTCTAAAAGTCCACTAATGAAATCTAATGTTCATAACTTTGATTTCAGTTCAAACAGTACATAACCAGTTTTAGATGTATTTGGTTAATGGTTTTTAATCAGCTTATCAGTTTTCATCGGTTGGTTTAACAATTCAAAATCAAACGAACTGTTAAATTAATCGATTCCATTTTGAAACCAGAAGAGTTTAGACTATCTATAGTCATCATTTTTTTGGGGATTTTAGTCTATCTGTTTTCCCCCCAGATACTGTCTGATTTAAAGTTCTTAGATCCATGTTTTTTCAGGGTACCAAAGCTTAAGAGTTTTAATGAGGCTAGGGAACTCTTAGAAAACTCTAACGTTACTACTTGTTACTCATATTAAAATGAAAAATTCATGTAATTAAAAAAAAAATACTTTTGAATCACACAGCCAGAGACTTGGTTACAGCAAGACTCAGGCTCTTCAGACTTCACTGTATATAATTGTCGTGCTCAGACTTCCGACTGTCTTCTTCGACACAAGTCATCGGCTAAAGAAACTTGAAGAATAAAATGCTACACACATAAGGTAACAAGAGAGAGAGAGAGAGAGAGAGAGATGCTGCAGAACCTTAGAAGTTCTTTGCATTAGCTATGTCTCACAAATGACTGATGTTTACAACTAAACACATCATTTCTATTTATAAACAAGATACAGACTTTACATAAACTCAAATCCAAAATCTTGAATGGTCAAGAATTTTCACCAAAAACAAAGGATAATGATTTTCAAAAGAGGCAACGCAATATGCTGCTTTCATCATGTGAACAACAACTAGCTGTTGAAAAATAAATTAAAGTATCATCATTCATAAGATGCTTGAGCCAATTAAGCGATCCACCACTCTCATACCGTAGTGCAAAACATCACCTTTTATGTGAATATGTCCCAAGTGACTCATACATCTTTTGTTCCACCTGAAAAGACCTCACATGCTAACCTTTTCACGCTAGTAGTAATAGACAATTATTATGGTCTGCCATGTTATAGTTCAGCCATATTTTCTATGTTATGTGTTTCTATGTAATATTGGTCATTATCAGAGGCATCGGGTCATCCGTGATAGTCCATTGTTCAAATAATCTTTCAAGAGTGTTTCTTCTTTATTTAGCTTCTTTTTTCTTCTGCTTCTTCTTGTCGGATTCTTTCCAAGGATTCTTGCACTTCCATTGGTTCATCTATTCCAAAACCTTTTAAACAGTCTCATTGTTGAAGTCCACATATAGTCTATATAACTATCTCATAGTCTTCAAACATCGTTCGGTACCTATAAAGAGGAGTTCTTTCAAGCTTCTTCTTTATTTCAAGCAATTTTCTACCCATATTTTCTTTTGATATCTCTCGTTATTACTCTTGGGTGTCCTCCTCCTTCTTCTTTTTCTATTTCGGTCGAATGAGCCAAAAAACTTTTGCTGAAAAGCTCATTTGTACAAGATTAACACATGTTTTAAATGTTAACATTGCAGCTGATATGTTAGCTAGGAGAGCAGCCCATGATAGGAGTTCATTGTCTTGGGATTGTTGCCCTGACTTCGTAGCTTGGGGTGGTGTGGGATAATTCCCACAGACCTCGTTATTGGTTTATGTAATTTTGGCCTGAGTTGGCCTCTGTTGATGGCAATGCCGAAGGTGGAGGGTTTACAGCTTATTAAGGCTATTTTTGTCTTTCCTTATTTTTAATACAATTTATTTCCTGGCTTCTAACAAAAAAAAAAAAAGAAAGAAGAACATATGTTTTAAATGTTAGGCTGACAGACTCTTGAAAATCTAACAGGACTCTTGAAAATGTTTGGTTAGAACTAATGTTGGTGTTCCTATTACTTTCATTTTGATGGCTTCACCCCAAAAATTCTTAAATCGTCCCTCTTATTGTTATCCTTAGCTATTTGTGACTATTCTTGTCAAGTCAAATGTTAGGCTATACTACCACCCTATTTAATAACTCAAATTCAAAGAGATCATTAAAATCTTCTTCTGGACTGTTAATTAAGTTCGTAGCAAATGCATTGTGATGCTTTCCTATATGATTACTAATTCTATATGCATGCCCAAATTTTAGTGTATCCTTAAGAACATCTTTTTTATTATTATTTTTTATTTATTTTTATAAAATACTATTACTGGTTCATGACTTGTTCTACTAAGACAATATGTTCTTTTGTCACTAGTTTACTTTATTCTTGCATAGTTAAGCTAGAGGTGATTCTAAATGCCACTAGAGTTTTATGCTCTAGAGTAGATGCATGGAATGTTGACGTTGTTTATTGATCATGATTTACGTTGGCTTGATAGGAGATGAATGTCTAGACTGGTTGTTTTTCAATAGCTTCCTCTTATGAAATGCAATCCAATAAAAATATGCTTGATGCTAAAACTAAATCAGCTAAAAACGTTTAATCAACATGGTCTTTGGGAAGCAATCCTAAATTAACCTAAAGACAAAACATGAGCAAATAACTCTAAAGCTCAAAATATGTTGCGCTTGTGTTTGGTTATCTTCCCCTTAACGTCTCTTCGTAAAGACACTCTGGTGTTCATGATATATTTTTCTTTTCCTGAATTGATGGGATTGAACGGATAAAATTTTGGGGCCATGATAATCCTGTAAAGAATAAGTATAAAATTAACATTCCTATTGACCAATAGTTACAGTCAAATATAGGGCCTACTTTTTTATGCCTATCACGTTATTTGGTATTTTATGATGTTAATCTCAGGTAGTTACAGAGAGAGAGAGAGAGGGGGGGGATGAAATACCCACAAAACAATCTCGGTGAGATGATCTGGCCTACTGCTATGGACACCTTCGCCAAGAGTTGTTGTTCACTATGTGCCGCCTTGAGTCGTTCAAATGGACTTTTTCTCACTATCGTTTGTCAAACACATTTCATGCACACACTAACCACACACCCCACGGTATCCATACCAGGGGCTTGGCCCTGCCAAGTATGTACACCCGGCACGCAGCAAGAATGTACTTCTATTCCACACACATAGACAATCACATATACATTCACAACACAAGATGTAACGTGGTTCATCGGATCACACAATGTGATGGCTAGTCTCACGGGTAATACCTTAATCGTATTATACCCAATATTTAACTTTAATTGATAGTTTTCGACTACTACAATAGCAAGGTGCTACACCACCCTGTAAGACAAGCTACAACTTGAATAATATGAGCTACTACCCATAAACCTATCAGACTCGACTTTTATAGGCTACAAATATAAAGCACATAATAATTACAAACTCATCCCATTTATCACATTCATCATAATGAGGGTTTGTGTGCGAGGTTACCTTCCCGGCTTGTTCACAAAGAGTGTAGAGCTCACTCCGTGCAAGCTTCTCCATCTCCTTCATTGGCTACACAAACCATTTCTCATCACCATGACTCCATCGGACACTCAATACACCGCCTCGCATTTACCCTAGCTTCAATGAAGTAATAATGGCCACGTGGGGCAAGTTGGAAGTCATACACGCCATGGAAGTTCAACAAGGTTTTTGCCCTAAAATCGCATTGCTTTTCTTATTCTCGAGCCCAACCGAAGTTTGGATAGCTTCCTTTAAATTACCTCTCGCTTGATATCTTATATGCCCAAATCGTAGATCGGGACTAACCGAGATATGGCCTTTTAAAGTTCGGCCACTCGATCATTTAAAAGGGAATAGTAAATAGAGTCATTCAAGTGAGCCGCAACGCCCAACGCACATTAGCCGCCGCCGCCCGACGTATCGTAGACGCTGTTGTTGGCCTTCGATTGGCGGAGATGGAATCGCCTCTCACAACCATTGGATTAGACGAAGAGGCGGGATTTAATTTCATCTCGGCCGATCTTCTTAATCACGTCCAAAGTGATCGATGCAATCCTAACCGCAGATCCGATCAACGCAACCCACTTTCTCGTGCACCCGCCACACCGGCGACATGGAGCGCATTCGTACCCGCGGGCGCACTATAATACGCCGCTTCTAACCAACGCGAGCGTACCGGTGGAGAGCATCTTGACCCTCCGCTTGAGAGAGGAATCGAGCCCGCTTTTTCTTGATTGTCCGACGAGATATAGCCTACGCGGGTCAATTTGGGCCATTGAAGATGAATCCGACACTGTTCTTTTGACCAAAAATAATTTCACGAGTGAGATTGCCCGTAAGTCCCACTTTTCCGCAGAAGGTGTCTCAGGGGGTGTTTCACGGCATTTCGTCGAAAGCAACCTGAGCGCATGTCGCTCGCCTTGGGCGGAGGTTTGCAAGGCGAGCCGGCTAGGCCCATGGCTTGTCGGAGCTACCGCTGTCGCCGTTGCACGGTCCTCGCCGCCGCCGCTAGGCTCGTGGTCGGGCCAGCGCGACCGGCTCACACAGGCGCATATCGCCCGTCGCTGCAGGCGCATGGCATGGCTGCCTATTACCGTTGTGCACCAGCATGCTGCGGGTGGTTTTGTCGCGTCGCGGCCGTCGACTTGGCTTGGGCTGGCTGCCTGGCCACCCCAAGTGGGACCCAATCTAGCCCACATTTTCTCTCTCTTCCTTCTCTCTTTCTCTCTCCTCACCTTCTCTTCTGTTTCTTTCCTCTTCAAATGCTTTCTTCATGATAAAGAATTGAAAATTATCAAACCGCCCATACCGCTACCGATTACACATATGCAAACCATGGTTGCTAACACGACAACACACTTGGAACTGCCCATGAATATGCCAAATATCTTGCTCAACACCGACCAAAGTTCCAAGGTTCCAACATTTTATAAATGTTTATTTAATCTCTATATATAGCTTTTTCACCATCTTTCTTCTACCATTTCTTTTGTAAAGGCATTCGCAAGGGGATTATCTAAAATGCCTTTTCATAATTTGATGTATCCCTTTTATAAAATAAATTCTTAATTAGGACAGATTGTAAATATTTTGTAGATTTTAAAAACATATAAAATTAAGAAAGGTAAAATAAGTTACAATATTGGCAAATACACACACACACGCACACCTGAATTCCCATGCAGATGCTCTTACCAGAGAAACGGCGGAACAGAGGGAGTGAAAAATTATAAGTAATGGTTAAATAAACATTTGCAGAAAACATAAAAAGAGTAGGACAAAACATAACAAAAAGTAGGCCTATAGCTGACCATAACTATTAGTTAAATAGGAATGTTAATTCCATACCAATATTTTAGGGATTATTATGGCCCCAAGAATTTACATGTTCAATCCCACTGGCCTGAAAGAACAATATATCATAAACAATAGAGTGACTTTACAAAGAGACTATTAAAGAAGATCACCTTAACACAAACTGCAACATCTTTGAGCTTTCGCAACTTGCTCATGTTTTGTCTCTTTAGGTTTAGGTTTGCATTCTAACGACCACGTTGGTAAATAATTTTAGCTGATAGTCTTCAGCATCAAAACATATTAATTGGAATGCATCATAAGAGGAAGCTATTGAAAAACAAAGAGTTTGGGAACTCATCTCTATGAAGCCAACTAAATTTGATTGATATTAGTAACCGAATCCTAATCAATCCAGTGCGTCAACATCCCACGTGACACGCTCTGGAGCATAGCCAAGAGGCCACCTTAGAACTCTAGAGCATTATTTAGAATAACCTCTGGTCTAACCATGCATGAAATATCTGAACTAGTTACAAAAGAATAGGCTATCTTAGAAGAACAAGTCATGAACCAGTACACAACCTGTTGAAAGAACATCAACTTTGTTCTTAGTGGTGAATTAAAATTTAGCAGGGTTTTGTCTCTGACATTTAGGACAGTTTGGTCTATATCTGACCCACGGGATTGTAGCGCTCAGTGTTTCAAGCATTCCATCTCTTTTTTTCATCTCTCCTTTTCTTTAGAAGATTATCTTTCTCAAAAAAAAAAAAATCTTAATATTTAAGCAACATGTTTTCTCAAGGTTTTTCAAAGGCATTCATCTATCCAAAACTAGTCATCATAATTTTGTTTTGTAATATGGTTATTCTTGTTGGAGAATGATTACGTGTCAAAACTAGGCATGGACTGGCAGACCCAATCGAACTATATGATTCAAGTCCCAAACTGAAATGGTTGCTTAATAAATGGTTCAGTTTCGGCTTTAAGATTATAATTAATCCTTCAAACATGCTTCAAATTGATTGACCCAACAGGTTAACCAATAACCCACTGACTGGGCACCGACGAAGAGTGTCAACTTGGGCAAACTAACGACCCAATACCATGTTTGAAACCAGTTGGGCCATTAATAACCAGGTTCTATACTTTTCACTCCCTCTCAGTGGTAGACTCTCTTATTCTCTTCTCTCCTTTCTCTTTCAAGGAGCAAAATGTTGTCTTTATTTAGACCCACTTTGGAAACTCACTAAAGTGAATAGAGGATGTGAGGGCAAATAAATAAGACCATGTAACCCAACCACTTACACTACAATTGGTTTTTGAGTCCAATGAAACCCAGATAGATCAAAACCAATTAAAAGACCAATTAAGAATTGAAATGTATTGATGGATTATTAAATTTGGTTGGGTTTAGTTTTGGCCTTCAAAGGTGTAAGACTGATTAATGGCGGAGAAAAACGGGAACCGAATCAGCCTGTGTGACACCTCTGATAGATGATGTTTTTCGAGAAGGAAAAAGGCATATTAGCATAATTCATTCTAAAGAAAGATATATAAAAATTTAAAACTCAGGCAACAATGTGCTTGTAAAGGTTCAACTTAGAATACTTCAAAAAAATTAGAAGGAAAGTACAATTTAAGAAAGAGAAACAATACTTTTAAATACTATAGAAAAACATCGCTAGCAATATACTTTCCATTTCCTGAAACTCTATAATTTGATATTATTTTGAGGTTTCTTAATTGCCATAATCGGATTGTGCAGAAGGATTGCAACGAGAGTTCATAGGACTTCCTAGTTCGTGAGATATGTATTGCATGGTTGGATGAGATTTTGGATTGATGAGCACACTCGTAATTGCAATCATTATTGAGAAGGTCAGATCTTGAGCCAACAAGTGTGTTGGCAAGGGAGTCGTGGATCAAACATATCATTTAGTATTATATCTTTTGCAATCTGGCAATGAAAACGAAGAGATGAGTTTGTCCGTATGCCTTTCCCATAATTGTCTCACAGTGCAAGTACCCCAAAGCTATAAACAACCGCATTTTTCCATCACAACCATCCTTATATAAGCAAGCTCTGAAAATGATGAAAAGAAAAGAATAAATTTGGAATCTTCATGTAATCTTATGAGGACAATCAAATTCAAAAATTACGGACTCAAGAAACATGCAAAATTTGATAGCAATAAGGGGCAACAATTTTTATTTATTTATTTATTTATTTATTTTATTTTTTTGTAGAGGAGATAAAGTATACTAAAATGAAAAAAGAGATTACAGATCAATATCAAAGATGGATTACGAGTCATTACCAACGACGCAAATCATCACGCCAAGTCTTTTGCAAGGTGATATTTCTTGAATTTATTTTTAATTCGGGTAAAATTGATTGAAAGCTTCAAAATTAGTGTCAACATTTTAGAAATTAATATGGCAAAGGAATGAACATATTTTAAATTAATCTGCTGCAATAAATCCAAGGGTGCCTGCAAGTCTAGTGCGGTTGGATGAATTTAGATTTAGGAAATCTACCATTTCCAAAGTCAACAACATGAGGCTCAAGATTTGGATTCAGCAAAACATTATTGAGACGATATATCCGGATGAATTAATGGTGGCTTGCTGTCATGATGCAAGTAAAGACAAAGCATGTTTAATCCCTTTGATAACATTCAAACGCTTTTCTTTCTCCAATCAAATTCCACAGCTTCTGCTTCACTCCAATTACATAAGCTAAGCTTCTCCTTTCTATGTACTTCGCAAATTAAAATTTGCACCTTGCATGAGAGCAAACCCGTAAAGTTTCAATAATGCTTCGATGCCGCATTTTGTTAGTATGTGAATCTTATTAGTGAAGCTCTCCTCATAGGCTTTCTCCTCAATTTCAAAGTGATGAAGCTTTGAAATAATTTTGCTATGTAAACACTCCCAAAACCTCCGGTGCCTATGCAATATTT